>JAHZMX010004655.1:0-13931 GCA_027743895.1 Seira musarum
TTACAATGTACTATTTAAATCTACAGAAGAAACCACGAAGTTCTTACGGAGCCTATGCATCGTTAACTTTACAATCGCCTTCTTACAATCGCACTTACAATGAGGAATAACGATTTCCGCCGCAATTTTTTTAAATTCTGTTTTCACAGGATGAAAGAGCGGGTCGAAAAATACATATACCCGTCGGAAATTTTTAGCACTTCGGCACTTGGACCGAGAAAAAATGCATCTGTTTAAAATACGGTTATCATGGGTGGGCACTCATTACGTTCCAATACGATAGATTGAGACAATCTTTCTAATTTTTAGAGTGCGTTTGTAATGCTGGTGCTCCGAGGAGTACTAATGAACGATGCTCAGCATATGAACATCAATTTTTACTGACAATTTGTCTGCCATGATATGCTTGCCAGGCATGCACCCTTCGCAGTGCCCACCTCTGGCTCAGGGCATTTTGTATTAACATTGGGTTAAATGGGAGAGGTTCTTGATTTTATTTCGATAATAAATTCGAAGTGCTAAAAATTTCCAACGGGTATATATATTTTTTGACCCGCTCTTTCGTCCTGTGAAAACAGAGTTTAAAAAAATTGCGACGGAAATCGTAATTCCTCATTGTTAAACTTAAGTTAAGAGATCTTAAAAATTTCATAGACATTACGAGATAGGCGTCGTCTTCATTCATGATTCTTTTTGTTCAGGCGATTACGTTACAGACTTCACACTTCCTTTCTCAGCATCGGTTGGTGATAGCTTAGTCCTTTTTGTGGATGATGAGTTTCAGATGTAGGAAATGAACTGAAACAAAGACATAAAAAATATCGTATGTTTTTTAATTTTGCATAGCCTACTTACACTTGCGCGATACTTTTCATAGAGTATTAGTAAATAAAGTTAATGTGTGTCCATTATTAAATTACTTACATTTTATTTCAGGAATCTGTGTATGAAGCTGAATTTCCAGGATCCAGTAAACTTGTATAGCACCTCAAGTTCACACGACTGAATGCATTTGATGTTACGGAATCCCTAAGCCCCAGAATTTCTCTAAGTCCCACTTTAGTATTATTACGGATCTCTGAAAAAATTTTTGAACTCATCATGAAGAAAAAATTGTCGACGAAAATTTAGTTCCGGCTTAGATTGAATGGTCTGAATTTTAACTTTTAGTCTCATTTTGCACACATTTCCAATTCCGACTACGTGCATGTACTCAATGATGACCCCCTGGTGTCAGAATTCGATTGCTGCCGCTGAAAATAGTAGACAGTGTCGTCAAGCTCGCCTTGAACTGAAAAGAATGGTTTGTTAAAAATATGATAATACAAGCACTTTTCTTTCATACACATTTACAAATCAGTTGAATTAGTTACCTTGGAGTTAGTAAAACTAATTCGAATCAGAGAGTTTAAAAACCATACAGGAAATGCGTCTGGAGAACTTGAAGATGGATAAAACATGGGATGATTTTTCTAAACCTGAATTATTTCTCAGGATGAAAGTGATCAACTTCATTGGCACTATTCAGTAGAATCCGCAAAGACTCAGCTCCCTTAAAACTTGTTTTAAATTTAACTACGTTGAGTTTCTTAACTTTTAATTAATTTACCAGAAAAAGACTAAAAAGACCAGAAACCTCCTCGTCCGGCTCCCATCACTTTGTTACTGTCAAGTCCAACCCCGCTCATCGACTGAATCCTATTCTTCGCTATCCAAAACCTGGTGCATACTATGTCGTTTTTATTTTTGGAACGCATAAAAAATGCTAATGCAGCCAGACTACAACTTGGTATGTTTAGCATGGCATGACATTGCTATTATGTTGGCATGAAACTCATTGATCTTTTTGATATGCTTATGAGCCAATATTTCAGGTACTTTTAAGCCCTTTGTTCCAAGTACCTTCTTCAATTCTACCAAAATATCAAAATGTACATGCATTGCTTTATTCATCGTCAGTTTTTAATCCATCACGGCAAGTTTCTTTAGTTAAGATATGTCTGAAGTCCTTTTTGTAAAAATTCCCAGAAGACATGTGCATACAAGTTAAGCCATTTTCTCGGTGAAGATTATAAATATAAGGAAAAATACCATTATCATAAATAAGTAAAAAGCACCTGAACGAGAAAAAAATTTCTTCGATATGGCATGGCCAACTGCACCCGTGAGGTCAGTTAAGGCAATAAAGTATGAACAGAACAGTTTAATTTAATTTACACTTTCACTACAAGATGACAGGTTTTGAAATCATTCTCCTGACTGTCATTAATGGGAAAAATTTTAAAAAATACAAAATCTCTAGTTGGCAAGCAGAATCGTCAGAGTCGAGTTCATAGTCTCTTAATTTTCGCTTACTTCCATTTCCCCGTGATATGATACCTGGTACATAAGAACGCCTAAATTTTGTTGTTCGAGTTCGTTGAGTTGGTTGAAAATGAAAAGATGAGACAAACATGAAATTATAAAACCATGACAACCAATGCTAATACAAAATGAGTCTCATTGAAATTTACAATTACTAATCAAACCATGAGCTATTACTTCTAACGCAACAGTAATTTTCTGGTAAATCGGAAGCTAGACTTTAGAGTCCAGATTAGATTTTACACAAACGAAAAAAAAAATATGTACGTACGCTTAGCAGCTACCGCTATTTACCAGGAACACTGCCTTAGGCAACATATCTGTTTTGAATTTGACAATAAATCCAAATCACCTTTTCAAATTTTTTGCAGTCACACTCCTTTGTCCAAATCCAAGAGCATTACACAAATTATAAACATTTTTAAAAATCCTTCGAAAGTTGTACAAAACTGTCAGGACAGTACATAAGTATTTTTTTTTTCAATAAATCACTGGAGGGATAATAAATGTAGGACATAATTGAGATATTCTTGAAATTTTTATTTGAAAGTAAACGTGGTCGAAAAATTATTGTAATGCATGTGGACACAGAATGCATTAGGTAGGTCGATGAACGATGAAGCAAACGTGACGCTTTTAAATAATTGTTTCTGCTTATGCATCTCAAAATGCTGTCAATTTAACGTTCTTTAAATCGGCAAATGGGTTATTGTAAATGCGATTTAGGAAGAAATCTCCTTAACCTAAGGTACTATTATTCGTAGAACTCGGAACCACGTTGAGCTAGGTTTTCTTTAGATCAACATAGATTTTAAGGATGTCGGTTTTGCAAAAAATTCATTTCTTTATTTTTAAAGAACTCGGATTTAGAATAATTCACGACATCGAACATAATTTGGAGTTATGAACTGTGGTTCTCGTCCGTCCAGGAAATCCGGACAGGAGCAAATCCTTCTAGAGCTGAGGCTATTATTAAATCATGATTCTAATCATAACTTATTCTTTCGACTTTTGATTTATTCCGCTTTGCATATAGCAAATTAAGGAATGATTAAATGTTTATTTGAATTTTAAATCTATATTTTATTGCTATAATTAATGAGACAAAAGGGGACAACGAAGAATTTATTTCATAACATCAACAATCTTACATTGAAAACAGTTTTTTTAATTGTAGAGAATACTTCAGTTTTTGGTTAGAATTAGGATTATCTAAATTATTGGTTTTTTACATAGTCTAACAGTAATTTTGAATTATGTTTGCGGGAAACACGAAAGCTGCTTACTTTAAATTTTATAATACAGGAACTTAAGATTTAATGTCCTCCAAATACAAGATGCCTATAAATCATTACTAATTTTCAACCAAGTAGAATATTAGATTATACTCTCTCCATTTCCATGTCACTCGGATCCGTAAAATTGACCAAGAACTTAATCACACACTCTAAACAATTACTGTAGCACAAAAATCCTGGCACACGACTCAAACAATAACTACAGCTTACGACATTTAACCCACCTCAACCTTTAGCTCATTCTTACATACATCTCATTTTCTGATTATGAGTACACATTAAAAGTTTAAAAAATTAATTACAATATTCCCTCAGCTACATTGCTGAGAAAACATTTTTGTTAAGAAAACAACTTAAGTAACGCCCTTCTGTCACGGCGTTACACAAGTTCCCATTAATTTCAGATAAGCCCTTTAACACGGAGTTAGCGTTATACAACAACACAACTTCGTATGTGAAAACGGACTAATTGTGAAACTTGTTGGAGAAAAACGCGCAGAGCCTATTTCAAATTTTTAAGTGACAATGTTATTTCGATAATGTTAAACATTCATTTTTTAAATTGTTAGAATTCGCAAGAATATTTTTACAGTCACTGAATCGTACATTGATCCGTGACTGAATATGCTTAAATCAGAGATATTTTTTTATGTTATCAATTCATTGTTGATTCTGACGGTCTTTGAATCTCTGAAGGAATTTGGAACATACAAGATATAACCGAGGGCAAATTAAGTTAAGCCAATTTATCGGTCACTGTAAATTCGCAAAACACTTACAACTTCAATGAGATCAGTTCGGTTTGCAATGCAGGGCAACTACTCCAGTAATACATTTTTGCAACAATCAAATGTAAAAGTCTTAGTCGTCGTGGCTATTTACCTTTTCTAAAATTGACTAATTAATTAAACTAAAATTTCTGCACACGCAAGTTGTAATGATGATTGATTGCTGATATTCACTCCAAAATGAGTTGGGGTAGTTTGTAAGGTTTGGAACAGGAATTCGGAACAGGCGTGCATTTTGGTCAGTTTAATTCTGCACAAAGGATAGAATTGTTTAAAAATTATATTTGACTCCAAACACTTACTTAATATGGTTTTAGCATGTATCAAGATAAATCTTTGTTTTGTTTGGGAACCAACTCTGACCACGAAGCAACAAAAAATTTACACTGATGACGATGATGGTGGTTCATTTTCAATTCCATTTCTAAAATTGTAAAGTCATTAATCAATAAAATTATTCGAATGGGCATTTTTCAAAATTAAAATTCACTCAAAATAAAAATAATTAATTGTATTTAATCTCACTTTCTTCCCGCGGGAACCTGTGTATCCATCATATTGGAATGGGGCTTGTGTGTGGGAGTGTCGTAATAACGGCACCTTTTTCGTGTTTGCACCCACTGCATTTATTAATGTTCCTGTAATTGACAACATCAAGAAGGATTTATAACGTAATAACCAAACCGGGAATAAATTGTACAAACGTAGGTTTGATTAGACACATCCTCGACGGTTTTTATTTACCTTATTTATTCTTCGTATATGCAATAACCTCTTCTGTCAAGTTAAGTCCAAATAAAATTCCTTCATTTTTCTAGTCTCCTGAATGTTTAAAAAATCAGAATATCACACTCAATTTTTATTTTAAATTAGAACCTATAAACTTTCTGTGCTTTCTCCCGCCAACAAAGTTAATGTAAGACTGACTAACGCTCAGTTAATTTTATAATATATTTATCATTCGGAAAAAACCATGGAAACTAAGTATTCGCAGGACTGTATATTTCCCGAGCGATGGACTTTTTATAGCTTTGTGGAAATAAGTAAAGTAGTAATTAATTTATTAAACCCTTTACAAGTCATCAATCAAACTGACCACTATAACCAGGATAGCTTATTTTTTACTGACTGGATTTGTTTTGGCTCGGCCAAAATCAGCTTTGCTCCATACAACTTACACGCACAGAATGGGCCAGGATTACCTACTGTTTGGTTGGGGTGTGCGATCTCTTCCTTGTTGACGGGGACGATGTTGATGGATTCATTCAATGCCATTTCTGTGCTCCTCGTTTACATGCATTTTGAGGCTTGAGTTCGAACTTTGTTGCTGGCATACCATAACAATCCGCGAAATGCATTCCACACCATTCATTTGAACAGACAGGGAAAATGAGTACGCATTCGCTCTTTGTTCAGAATACATGCTTGCTTACCACATGAAATGCAAACTTTTTTAGCTTAAATCGTGTCCTGAATGCAGAATTGTTAATTAGTGATAAGGCATTTTGAGTATTGTTGAAGGAAACAAATTTTGCTAAATAATTGGTTGTCATAAATTGTGATGCATTCAATTTGAATTCAAAATTGTTTTTTTTCTGAACAAATAATGATTTTCATTGAAAAAATGATGGGACAAATTTGTAGAAATATTAGACTCCGTTTCCTCCGAGGGATATTTTCCTATATGATTACATGCAAAAATGCCTACGTACAGTTTCGACCTGTTTCACAGTTTAAACAACCCTGTTGGTATTGGTGAGCTTCTGTGCTAAAAAATGTTGAAAACTTGTTTCGAATAAGACGCTTTGGTGCCAGTTTCATTTAATAAAATTTTACATTTAATCACATTTTTTTAAATTTAAGTCTTTATTATTATTGCATTAAAATTCAAATTACTTAAAATCGAACTCTTAAGCTTAATTGCATTAATGATAATATACAATTTTGATACTGCTTAAATTTTAACTTAAATAATATTACCTAGATTTCTACGGTTTACTGAATCTAGTGTTTTGCTCAACCTTGGGTAATATTTTTTCATGATAATTTAATGTGCAATTTTTTTCAAATTCCTCTGAATTAAACCATAATTTTTTTGTCTCAAAATATTCCGAAGCGCGAATAACGTCTTTCCAACACAATCAGTCCCACCTTTATTTTCTTAAAAGATAAATAGTATGTATTGTCATGGAATGAATGAACGATTTGTAGAATGAGCATTATTTTAAGAATAATTATAAGTATAGCTGTAAGTCAACAAGTCAAGATCCCGATTATCAGAATTGTAAACAGCTATAAGCTCTTCAGCATTTCAACTTTACCATTTTTATACGAAGACAAAATATGCAACATCGAAATTAAAGAAGACTATGTCGCTATGAAGAACAACAAACAGATCATCCCTCTAAATTGCGAAGCAGAGAAGAATTGTATCTCATCAAGGTCTCCAGATCTATGTCATGTCACTTCATTTCCATCATCCTTTTCCCACAATCAAAAGTGCATCCAAAATTCAATTTCTGGCTCCAGTATTGTTGAAGAATTAAAAAAGTCACGTAGTTTCACCTGTTCGAAATTCCACAACGAACCCTTCATTATGAAATTATTGGCAAACGAATACGGCATCATTTCCTCGATCGAAAAGATTACCATTCAATGCGAAAATCAAACAGAAAAAGTAATGGACACCCACGGCAATGTGGGCATTTCAGTTCTTAAATTAGCATGCAGATGTTCTGCTAGAATTGGAGTAATCGAAATTCCTCAAATTATTCCCTGCAAAAATTCAATGATGGATAGTACTCTCACGCATCACATCTCGGCACAGTGGAGCACCTTACTAGACCACCAAATAATTGGCAGACATATTCGTCATCAAAACCTGACAACTCTTCTAAACACAGATCGGCAAGAAGACATTCCACAGATAGACCTTTCCCAGCCGAAAACAATTCCTTTGGAAGTGCCACCACATATACATGCGGCTAGTTAAATTTCATTTTCGACAATCGTTATAGTGATCATGATTATAATAGTTATTGTAGCTATCATATGGAATGAAAAAGATATTTTGGAAATAGTGAAATTTAAGTTGGACCCATTCAACATCTTAAGTCTGATTACAACGGCAGTATTCCCACACTTGCCAGTGGCAGAAGCTATTTCTATAGAAGAAAATGTAAATCAAGATCAGCCACGTAAAACTCTAATATTTTACACCATTATATCTGGATTACTTATCATGAACATAGTAATGTCAGCAGCCATTATCTTTTTCATCCACCGAGCGAAGATATTACACGTATTTAACAAAGAAATCCAAGAATCAACCAACATATAAAACTAACAGCTATTAATGAGAAGGGACCATCTGAACCAGCAAATTACGTTAAAATCAGTTATCCCAAGGAAAACTCATAGAAAAACAAGAAGTCAGCCAAAGCACCTGCCGCAAATGAAGACCAGATAAGATTAACATTCCTGAAAGCATTGGCTCAACACAGAGAGATCCTGCAAGAAGAGACTATTTAATGGACCAAACGCCTTCCAGAATAGCTCATTCCAATACTCAAACCCAAACCAACTGGACTAATCAAATTGAATCAGTTAAAGCAAGCAATAATAAGTTTAATTTCTAAAAGGTTTAACACATCAACACTAAACATCTAAAACATCGAAACTCAAGTGTATCAGACAAGATACATGAACAAATGATTCCCTAAAAATTTCAATAGAGAGCACTCATGGCTTCTACTTATAGTTCCCGGCATGCAGAAATGCATCGCTTATTCAGTAAAGACTTCAATATGATCAGATCAGAACAAATGTAAACGTTTTAGGAACTAGGTCATGACGAGCTCGTGCTCAGCTTAGTCAGAGAAAGATTGTTCTAGAGATATTACATCATCTCCGGTTCAGATTAGGAAATAACGAAAGTAACGAATTAGATCAGACACTTCTCATTCAGCTATTCAAGAGTTAAGTCAACTTCTAATAATCAGGCTATCATTTCTGTTAATCTATTTCCCATCTTATATTCGGACTTAGAATAAATAAAGACCAACTTTCTTTTGTAAACCCTTGTTTTTTCATGATTCAATCCCGCCGTCTGCAAACTACATCCCTTAAGACCATACTCTTCCGAGCCACTGGTTCGAACCCGAAAACAGGGTTCAAGGCCCTCGCCTGAGGACTGTGTGTTTCTCGTAAAAGACTTCAAACAGCCAAAACATATTGCAGCGTAGAGGTATCGAGTAATATATATTCATTATTTTGAGTGAATTTTGTCATTAATCTAACGGTTATTATTTATTGGGTGTACCAGAAAAAGCATATTTTGTAACAGCCTTCGAAGGCTTATTACAGGTAAAATAGCCGATTCAAAAGATCTGTACCGTACATTGGCTCAGATCTCTATTCATAAATCGCAGAAAAAGTGGTTTTATTGTTTCTGTAAGATCATAACAGCAGTTGAGTTACAGCTCCTGTTGTGGAACGTCTGGATTTTAAACAAGAAAAATGATTCATTTCCTTATAGAAAATTTTTTAAATATTGCGTATTGGATACAAAAGATTTTAATTATTTTGCCTCTTTTGAAGTTAAAACGCGGTGCGCAAATGCGTTCTTTGCTTCTATAGTAAATCCATATTATTACTTATTTGGTAAAATATACGGGCTTTACCAAGTGCTATAACTATTCTACAACCACGTGAAGAAGTTCATGACGTCGATTGGCTTTGAGGCAACAATCTGCGACTAATTAGTTTCCATTCATTCTAAAGGAATCGTCATTTGCCTATTTGTCAATGATGGATGAACTCCATCGGGTCCACCAGCCAATAACACTAAAAACACTTCTTAGCATTCAACTGGTTCAGGCAGATTGCTTGACACATAGTCAACGCCAACAAGATTAAATTATTATGAAAATATATTTTTGGTTTCACGAGCTCGTACCTACATTGGTATCCAGCCCGTAAATATTTCCCCTTAATTTGCTGCCGGAAAAAGAGGTCACCAACAATTTAACTTTGTGCATAGGTATTTATGTAGTCTAACGCACATGTGAGTGAATACTATAATACAATTTGCGACGAGCAAATGTATCAAATGTTGTGTATGTGATGTGATGCATGCACAGAGAACTAAAGTGCTTAATTTCTACAAAAAAATTCTTTCATTAAAGCAACCTCAAAGAAAATTTATACTTTAGATCCCGCTATTTTCAATGACATGAATTGTGGTCTCAGGACAAATCGTTGCAATCCTTACACTTGAAAGTTACGATCATTTGTTACTTCTTATTTTGTTGTCTGTCTCAAATATTTTGTTCAAGGATTCAAGGTTGTAGTGCCGATCCAAGTGGTTGATCAAAAATGACCTCATGGATTAACCTCCTAAACCTTTGCCAGCGTAGTGTTGATTCGAGATGAATAATTTATTTCTTGAGGTCAGCGTTTTTGTTGAACGCTGATAATAGTTTAAAGTCGTTACTCTTGCAGTTACTTTTCAAGGTGACGATGATTTGTTTTATTGATTTTTAGTATCTCAAACGTCAAGTATTTTAAAATTTATGCAACCAAAGATTTTGGAAAAATTTTAATAAAACATTTTGCCAAAACTCCATACCAAAGATTGGTTAATAACTTACATAAATCATGTAATAGGTATAAATATAAATGATCTCCAGAAGACAAAAGAGCATAAGGACTGAGCAAGTTAAAGATTGTTTTTGAAACACAATTAAGTGGTATGATAGTCGACTCCGCATATCAGCAAAAACGTCCGTTACTTCAGACCGTGAAATATTAGTACAAAACTAATACACTTGAAAACCACCAACTTGTGACTGTTCTCCGACCTTCTGTCGCGGGAGCCGATAAAAATGTACTCACTGGCCTGATGAAAAGAGAGTGGATGAACCAAAAACCTATATAACATTCTTTCTTTTGTACGTTTGAAATTTCACTGTTGATGTAAATAGCGCGTTTTGTTGTGCATTTGGAAAAACCTTTGCTTCTATTTTTTGTTATGGTTCTATTTGAGAATCATTCTTTGCCATTCATTTTAAAAATGGGTTAATTCGCTTTAATTAATCGTTTCGCTTTGCATTGCATCATCAACGGAAAGATGACAAATTTCAAAGACGCGGCGCTAAAAAACATGACACAGGAAAACCATTACGTGTGGCGTACACAAAAGCGTCTTCATTTCACAACACTGAACTTACTTGAAATCGTATAAAGGACAAACAATTGAAAAGAAAACTGAACAAGGTGCATGGGCCAAGAAAAGCAAACCATAATCTTTTCATATGCGTTGATTTACATCAATTAAAACACCATAACTCAGCCAACACGGCAAATAAAATGAGCGGTTATAGAAGCACAGTTCGACAGTAGCCTTGTCAATAAGCAAATGATGATGCATATTGCCTACGCATATGATCAAGCTCAAGTTTAGAGATTTCTTCCTCTCACATCCTCATTCTAAAAATGTTTGTTTTCCTTAATGATGCATGACCACAATTGGAATGAGAATTAGCATTGTAAAAAGCGAGAGCAATGGGTCAAGCTCATTGCGGTTAGCCGAGTCCGGCTCACTCACTTTCTTATTTTTATTTCTTGCCCATCTAGGGCATACTGATTAATATTAATATTTCTTTTCCTTATTTACCCACGCATTTAGAGCGTCAGCAATGACCATGGGTTATTAACCCTCTTTGTCACTTTCATTTTTATGTCATGAAGTTTAAATCTGTATGTTTTTTAGGCAACTCTAATCTTTTGCTTTCTTTCTCAGTACAATATTAGCTTTTGAATAAAGACATTGTAAAAAATACCAAGGAAAAAAGTCAATCTTCTTCCCGATATACCATTATATCAGATGATGTGGACTAAATTCTTCAAGTATGAATGCCAGAAAATCAGTCTGCCACTGATGCGCTAACGCGACCATTATGTCTTTTATTTATGAATTTGTCTTAAAACGTAAGCACTTACCCACGCATCTACGTTTTGACCAGTAGAATTTTTTTTATAACCAACTTCCTAAAATGATCAAAAGTCATGTGATTTACCTTCGGTGAGTGCACATGTTGGGGTTTATCATTCACATTCTCCTTTTGGAGAAATGGAATCGTTTTCCTGTTTTCCTTTTAATCCTACAAGTAACCTGTTTCAACGGCTAATCGAGATTCTCAACGGAATCAGTCGAAGTATATTAACTCGACTGCGCTGAAAACGATGGTGTCACTCGTTTGGCCGTGTGAGGCTTCCTGGAATTTTAAAGTTTAAAAAAATTTTTTCATGTGCTATAAATAATTCCATTCAATGAATGGGTAACCTCGCCACGATAAAAATTGACGACGTTATGCTAAAAAACATACAAAAAGGCTTAAATTTGCCTAAGTGTATAATTTTACGTTGGCCACACGGTTTATTTTTACCGCGGCCAGTGTGCACGGGCATTCAATGACATTAAACATTGCATTTAAGAAAATATTTTCAAACTTTAAAAGTTCAGGAGGGCTCAGACGGGTAAATAAGTGTCGCCTATTGTTTTCCGCCTAGTCGAATTGATATTTTTCCACTGACACCGTTGAGAATCTTGAATAGCCGTTGAAATAGTTTACTTGTTAGTTTGGGTGACGACAATTGTCACCTTCATCCTTTTTCTCAATTTTTTTTATTCATTTTGGTCATATAGGAAAAAAATGTTATCTTTGATGTAAAAATTATAACTTGATATCAGTTCGTGTAAAGCAATCTTTGAAAGTTCTAAAAAGTAGAACCACTCACTTTACGATTTATTCATATTCACTTTTGACCATATGCACAGTTCCTTAACTCTTTGTTTGCTCACTACCGTGCTTGAGCCATATGAAATGACAGCACAAAGCGACTCTCATCATCATCATCAACAACATAAGAAGAGTATTATACGTCTAGCGAGTTCACCTTGAAATGGAGCAACCAACTTGAGCCCAGCTACATTCACCTTCACCATCATCATCATCGTCATCATGAACACGCATATCTCTGAGGAGCATCATAATGAAGTCTAGATTAAAATATTTATTTCAACTTGTTTTATTTTTCCCTATATTATATTACATTCAACTTGTATCACTTTAGTTGGGAACCGGGATTAGCCAGGATAGGTTAACAAGATAGGGAATAAATGATAATAAATTGTCAGTTCAAAACTACCTTCGGAATGTCAATTAAATTCATTTCGCAGAACCAGAATAAAATCAATGTGTAAAGCATAGTTCATTGGCGACCCTGCCAGAATAATCTCTCAACCTTTATCTCACCTTAAAGGCAACGACCGAATTCATGGTTGCATGTTAGATATTTAGTGTGATTGTGACCTTTGTTACATAAAGTTCTTGTTTTGATTTCTTTATCCTCTCCTCATTTTACCGTGCGTACAGTGCCCTGTGATAAGTAAGTATCACAGTTCATTTGGCGACCTGGCCTATGTGACCTCGAAAACCATTTGTGGGGATATGAGTTGGTAACGTTCTTTCCGACTTCTTTAAGAACCACAAAAGAGTTTTTGCTAATCATTCATACGTGTTTGGTACCGTGTTGACTTGATGTAAAATTATCGTGCTACCTACATTGTAATCACGATAATAGTTTGCAAATGTTTTGGGATAATTGATTAAAACTGACAACCCGTTTCTAAGTAAGAAGCATACTCTTCAAATTAAACTTCAATTCCGTAAATTGCCAAGGTTCAATGGCCCTGCATGTGGATGAGTTTTATTATTTGGGTAAAGTATATTTATACACAGTAACCGCTGCCTTGAATTCTCTGAAGAACCAAAACGAAGGAACATTATTGGAACTTTATTCTTTGCAAGAGATAACTAAGTTTGCCAAAATTTTAAGGAATCGTAATGGAATCGGGTATTTTAAAATCTTTAACACCCAGCACTGATCATGGCTTCGTACTGAACAATATACCTTACGGATTCATCAAAAATGTTTAAAAAATAAGGGTAAGGATGTGAGTACTTAGGCTTTGAGTAACGTTAATTAATAATTCACGTGACAGGAATGTCAACATGGTTGCCCGTTGCCATGACTAAAATTCAATCTCAATTCATTGACATAGCCTGCATGTAATGTTCGCAAGGCTGTTGTATTTTTCATTTACAAACTGTTTTCAACTGCCCAACTTTCATTGTTGGTACTGAGTACGGCAGACATCTGCTGCGCTGTTCAATTTAAAGATAGTGAAAGAAGATTAAGAAAATGCAACTCGTATAATAGCTACGTTGTCATAATCAATCTTCTATTTGTGCAGCTGTTTTCATGTCAAGGGAAGAGTTCTTGACAATTCTCATAGTTCTTGGCAATGAAAATTGTGACAGACATGCCTGGATTTGTGTAATGATTAACTGGTGGAAAGAATTTACATACAATAAATGAGCATTACGAATGTCACTCTACTTCAATGCCAGTGGAG
>JAHZMX010004656.1:0-15091 GCA_027743895.1 Seira musarum
CCGGCGTGCCTTTCTAATATTTGGCTTGGTTTTTTCCACACAATTAATTTAATAATGCATTAAAAATTCATGAGGAACTTGAGCTGGTTCTGGGAAGTAGACAAACTGCGAAGTGGTTAGTTCAAAGCTAACTCTACTGTAGATAAGAACACTGGATTTATTTTTTCCGATCTGTTTTTCCCGAAATTTGGTTGTATACATTTATAAATTTCAAATAGATTTATCGGCCTGGCCGTAGTGGCTGCAGAGTTGAATCGCTGTTGTAAAATATTTTTGACAGCTTTTGTGTGTTATAAGCCTAAAAATGTCATTTGCTTGGGTATACTACTTTTGGGCGTGTTTATGAAAAAAATCAAAATTAAGGCAGTGAAATTATTGCTGGACTACATGTCTTGAAGTTTGAAAATTTATAGACAGATAATATATTAAAACTTGATTTGATACCACACTCAATAGGCCACTAGTTTGCGGTTGCTCTAATTGCTGAGAGTGCAGCTACTGTTTTAGTTTGAATTATCTTTAGAGTCATCAAAAATCTTACAATTAGAGTTTTGCGTTCAATACTGCGAGTAGCCATGGCCCTGTATATACAAAAGCGTACTGATTTTCTGACCTGGGTTCTACTACTATCAACATTATCATGTGTTGCAATTGCAAAAGACAAAATTATCGAGAGCTCCAGTTGGGACTTGACCGGAACCATGGCCACTGAGTACCTAGTTGAGAATGTAATGCAAGAACAAGACAAATTTTTACTTGTGCTGCATTCATTCACTGAATATTTCTGCGTTCCTTTGCACACAATCTCTGTCGTTCGTGTCATTACAACCAAAGCCTACAACATTAGTAAGCCAATGATGTACAAGGCTGGGCTGAAATTTGCGATAACATATGACATACTTATTGGCCCATACACAAACGCGAGTTTCGAAAGTTCTTCGTTGAAATTTAGTGAAGCATCGCTAAACCCAAGAAACTTGGTTTTATTCACTGCACCTCATGATTACGAGCTACCTCGGGACTTTGAAATGCACCTAAGTTGGAGCCTTAGATACGTTCCTGCTTCAAAATTAGTCTTTCACTTGAAAGAAATGAGATTGAAAATCGCCCTAGTTCGAGGTGGATATATCGAAGAAACTGTTTATCCGCCATGGCACTTGTTAAAATCACCAATCAAATTTCATAAGTCCATAACTCACAATGCCAAAAAAGTTAATTTACAGGCCCTTATTCATTTGGAACCTGGAAACCCAGTACATTTGAGAAGGAGGCTGGTTTGTATTACCAGACTTAAAACAAGGTCTCTTAAAACCAGATTTTGCAATGAAGAAATGATAATTACCGCTTATCTTAGCGAAAAGCATAACTTCAGCTTAGAGACATGGACTTATGCAGACAAGCATCATGTTCAGAAGTCACCGGCAAATCAATTCTTACTTGGCAGAATAGGCCCACCTTCGTATGAGGCATTCGTCCGAACGTACTACTTCCTAAAGCATCACTCTTTGTTTTACGTCAGATTGCATGAGTACCAATTGATGTATTGCAGAAAAAGTGAAACCCAGATATCAAGTACTATCTGGAGTGTTTCTGGTTCGTATTGGACTTCTGCTTTCTCCACGGACGCATGGCTAGCTATAATTTCCTTTCATATTTTTATTTCCCTTAGTGTTATCAACAATAGTAGTGTTTACTTGAAGGACTGGATCAAGCACGTAGCAATTATTTTTTCTCAATCTTTTCAAATGCCAAAATCGAGAAAACTATCCTTTGTTTTTCTTTGTCTTTATTTCCTGTCTTTGTTTATTGGAAATTTGTACCAAAATAACATAACAAGCTTAGTTGCAGTTCAAATCCGTCCGGAAGTGATACCGACATTAAAAGAGTTAATATTACAGGGTTATAAAGTCGTTGAAGAAAATTTCGTTTTCCTCTTTTCCACAACGTTTGCAGTGAGAAACATAACTCATCTGTTAAACACTAGCTTTTACTCTCTGCCAAAAAACACAAGCGTAACTGATTTCGTGAAACTTTCGTTAGGAAAATTTGCTTTACTTGAAAATAAAAAATGGGTAGCGTATTGGTGGCAGCAAGAAGTAAGTAAAATAGACGGTGGTAAGGAACACATGTGTTATATTGTTCCTGAGAAACTTCTCGTGCAACCAATCTTCTTTAGCATTTATACAGTGAATAGGCACTGGATGGGAGAAACCATTTCACTTTTACATCAGAGCGGAATCCCCTTATACGTTGTGCGACGACGCGATTTGGGTTACCGACTTTACTATAAGCAACCACTTCATGATGAGTCTCCAACTAAGCCAGTCTCGCAATTGGACACAATTACGATTGATAAGCTTTTTCCTGTCATGTTATGTTGCTCATCGATTTTTGCGACTTTGGTACTACTACTCAGTTTTAGATTCTTCGTGGCAAGGAAATTCAAATTATGGCGATGTTCCAGACATTCAAAAGGTTCAAAATTAGAGGTGAAACCGAAAGATCCTTGTACTTTGATCTTTCGTCGATTTGGATTTGGAATCATTGGAAGCTATTTGCAGTTTCTGACCAAAAAAAAAGTCCAGGAAATAGGAAAAGTGGAGACTGTACTGGGCTTGGCATCAGACTATAACGAACGTTGGATCAAGGATCTATACTTCTGCTCTGAAATCATATTACATGATTAGTGGCCCATTGTCTCATTTCATACGGTTCAAGACATGCAGGACTTGTTCGTGTTAAATTGGTGTCAGATACCTCAGGTACTTCTTCAGTAGCTGCCTAAGCTGGATTTGCTTTTCACTTATTTTAATAAGATCTCTGAACTGTAAATTTCAGGTAGCTTGGAGAAACCAACACTTGTGGATTTGTTTTTCAATAAACTTGACTAGTTCAGTCATGACTTCAATGCTTCAAACACAGGAAAAATTCCTTATTCACTTGTATTGCCTCAAACTCAAATCATACATTCATTAACTAGAAAATCACTTAGCGCTCCGGTGTAGAAATAAAGTTGCATATTATTTAAACAAACTTCAGGATTTTCTTATTTTCCGAATTTCAAACTACCAATTACACAAACTAATGTATTCCATTGTATAATACCGTCATCATGTTTAAGGCCCTAAAACGGAGGCGTCCTTGAATTCCGCTGTGTCATTGAGAACCAGGAAACAAAAAAAGAATCACAGGTTTACACTGTTAATGTAAGTTAAGATTGATTTTTTAAAATATCACAGTTAAATATGTTGTAATTCTTTGTAACCAGAGCTTGCTTCGTTTTTGACAGTCATAGATTTACACTTATTGTTGGATGCTTACTAGCAAATACTGATGTGTTTATTAGAATGACGTTTTTACAAGTGTTTACATTGTTTTTACTGTTCATTGCGATGTGCATTGCCATTCAAGAAAAGATTTGCCAATTCCAATAAAAGCTAAAAGGCTCAAATTCTAACTGTTTTTGCAATACCACGCATTTCAAGGATTTTTATAAAATTTATAATTTTTCATTTCAGACTTTTACTCCGGATCAAGCCTTAGCGGAACCGAGTTTCCTAAGCATCCACACAGTCAACATATATTGGGTTGGAAAAACGATTTCCACTTTAAAAGAAAGTGGAATTTCAGTACGCTTCTGGGATCGAGTGGAATAGATTAAACAACTTTACTACGATTTTGATCAACCATTCTACACATCAAAAACTCCAGAAGAAAACGAAATTTTCAGCACGGATAAGGTCATTTCTGTTATATTAATGTCGTTTTCAATTCTTGCGGCTTTGTTTGTAATACACATTTTTATATGCATTAGGGCATGGCATCTTGATTTGGAATGGCGGACTACAGTCGTAAGCAAAATCAAAGACTCTGATTTGTCAAAATTTGTAAAAAGATTTATGCCGTTATGCAAAGCATTATGAACTAAATTATAAAAGTATTATAAAGAAAATTCACACCGCTAAAGTTGCCTACAGCTAGTCGCTCTCAATTTGGTTAAATTTATTTAAATAATTACACTTATCAATTGTAATAATAGATGATACTGCCAATGCACTTTGAAAACAATTAGTGTCTAACATCATTTATAAAATTACACTTTCCTTAGGATAATGTAAATCAAAATTTATTTGTTTCTGGATGTTTATTTATCTGTAGTAATATTGTAATATCCCCAAAAATGGGGTAAAATTTCAAATATTTTCACACTGTTAGCATAATGAATTTCGCTAATCTAGATTAAATATATGGTAAAAAACCATGTAATAATTATAAGTAACATAAACGAAACAAATCAACTAATTAAAAAATGATTACTTGTTCCTTTTTTTGCAATCGAGGTGGAGCGACAGAATCTTCTACAAAGTCATCTTGGCAACTTATCTATTCATTGGGAGCTTGATGAGAGTTTTTGGTCGTTTTTTTTTCAATTTGTTTTACGTAACCAAGTATTTACAATTTATGTGACGCCTGGATTCTCCAACGGCCCAAAATTAATACGAGTTAGTCTATGGCTGCAGGCTATAACTTAGAGCAGCCTATACGAAAAATTAACACTCGAGCTTGTGACGGACAGAGAACGAGTTTCCGCAATTGAAATTCTACTTATAAGTGAATAGCATAACGTCAAAAGCAGCCTTCCTTAGCGAGACCATTGCATACATTACTACTTGTTTAATAACTTATCTTAACATAAAAATAATGTGAGCAAGTATAACAAAAATGATAAAAAGCCGTCTGAACAAACATAATCAGATATCTGCAAATTGCAGAAATTAATATCCCTTTACATCCAAAAAACTATTCTGATTGAGTAATATTCCAGAACAACACTGCACAGTTACCAATAAAAGTTAACTATACATAATAAAGCCTATAGTTTTACAAGTGCTTTTAATTTTGCAAAGCAGGATGGTCCTTTATTAATGGCCAACCGCTCCATGTCTTCGGTGTTAAGATTAGTAATTTGATCTCGAGTACCATTAGAACGCAATTTAATTTTACCAGACACCGCATATTTTAAAAAGAAAGCGATCACCAAAACTGTATAAATCAATACACCCATCACTAAAATTGGAAACAATTTATTCAGCGTAATCGTATCCATTTGCGAAATTGGCTTAGTATACGACTGATCAAATAGTGGTTGCTTCAGAAACAACCTATCTGTCCAATCAGCAAGTTTCAAAACATTTCCAGTTATTCCAGCCTCCTGAAGCTGAAAGATTGTCCTTCGAAGCCAATGTCTATTGACTGTGTAGATGCTGAAAAATACAGGTTTGGAGAGGAACTCTTCCGGAACTGGATAGCACACGTATTTTCCATCACCCACAAATCCATCCATTATTTGTTGAACTGACCGCAAAAGCTTTCTAATTACGATTGAGCCCCCAGATACAAAATATTTTGCTTTAAGGAACTTCCCGGACTTCCAAAAACTTTCCCCGGGTGGGAGATCTAAAGTATTTTTGAAGAAATAAGTCAAATTTCTGATTTGGAATGCAGGCAAAAAGTAATCGGACTTTTTGGTAAGCGCTAATAAATTGAAGCCGTTTTGTAACAATTCTTTTAGACTCTGCATTACTTTCGGTGGAGCTTGAACAGTTACCAAACTTGTCATATTATTTTCGTACAAATTGTCGGTAAACATTGAAAGAAAATAACAAGAAACATAAATGAACGCTAGAAATTTTGATGGGGGCAATGTGATACCTTGATTGAAAATAATTGCGGATTGTTTCACAAAATATTTAACTTTGATTCCCCTAAATTTGGTAATTAATAAAATATTGAAAGCGTGAAACAAGAAGATAGCTGACCATGCTCCTGCAGTATAGATTACAGTCCAGTACGAAGGATTCCACAAAGTCGCGGAATAATCCAGACTGTTTTTGTTTTCCTCGCAGTAAAGTGGTTGGAAACCGTAAAACACATGAAAAACCAATGAATGTTTCTTTAAAAATTTGTCTTCATATTTCAGTATTTCATATGGTCCCATGTCCCCTAAAATGAACTGGTTTTGTGGTGATCGTTCAACATTAATACTTTCGGTTCTGGCATCCCATCTCTCCACTGTGAAATTATGCTTTTCTCCAAGATATGCCGTAATTATCATTTCTTGGGTGCACTGCCGAACATCAAGAGACCTCTGAGCAATTCGTTTTGGACAGTGGGGCTTCCTGTTCAAATGCCTTGGAAATAGGCCCATGTAAATTGCGGCTGGTAACTTTAATCCACCGGCATTTTGGAACATTTGCATATGGAGATTTATTGGAGATTTCAGTAAATTCCAAGGAGGATCTTTGAAATTTTTGGTGATGTATCCACTTCGGACCAGATGAATTCCCAGTTGACCATTTTTCAAGTAAAATATTAGTTTTGTTGCGGGGATGTATTTGATCCGCAAAGTTAAGTCTGCCTCAAGATTTTCTTGCAGCTTTTGATTTTCCGGGACTGTTAATACAATTAAATTTCTTGGGCTTAGTGATGCATCACAAAATTTTAGCGTGGAATTATCCATGTCTATATTGATCAAAGGCCCAACTAGAATTGTAGAAGGGTTTTCAAATTTATATACTGAGTTGCTGAAGTTGCAGGCATTGGTCGAAATCACACGAACAATGGCGGTGTTGTAGAATGGATCACTGGAGTATTGTGTGTACGAGTGCAAAACAAGCAAATACTTTGCCTGTTCCTGCATTACATGTTTGAAAAGGTAGCTGATAGTCTTTGCAGCAGTGACATCCCAATTGGTGCTTTCTTGAATTTCACATTGCGTAATGAGCAAAACAGCAGATAAGAGTGATCCCAACCTCACGAAATTAGTATACTTTGGATGATGTAAACCCATGTTCAATAATTTTAAAATTATTCTACAATACCGACGCAATCCATAAAAAAGTTTGACAAAGTTTAACAATCTTACAGAACAATAATGAGACTAATAAAGAATTCAAACAACTTTTAAAAACAAATTTTGCCTTGTTTTTAGCACGTTGGGAAACGTCAAACGAGTAAATCTTCTGAGTTTTAAATTTGAGTTTCAAATATTTGGTGGAAATACTCGGTGCAGATATTATTCAAGCATTGGCGCAAAAAACAATTAGTTTTGTCTAGTCTTACTGTCTTTCACTTGGTAATTACCTGACTTCCTGGCGCCAGCTAGCTTGAGTCTTAAATGGATTTTTTCTTGTTCATTTTTTGATACTTTTGAAAGCCTTAGTTCGTCTACATACATATATGCAGGCTGGTTATCCATGAAGCATCAAGTTCAATATTATAAAAGTGATTAAATGCATGATTGTACCTGCCTGAATAAAAAAGGTAAAACGCTAAAACTTACTTAAAAACTGCACGGAAATGGACTTCCGCTCTTTCCTTTTGCAACCACTTCTTCTTATTACACAAAGTTTAAGGCACAAGAAAAAATTAGGGTTGGTCCGTTTTGTGTGAGCATGTCAAAGTTATATACCTGCCTCAAGTAAGAATTCCACTAAAGTGAAGCTTGCTTCAGGAAATTAATTAAATTGCTAATCATGCAAAGGGCAAAAGAATGGAAATTCTGTATTTGGTCAAGAAGGTTTACCCCCAAGATGGTATTCTGGCACAGAGATCGGAAAAAATCCAAATTTGCATTGTTGGATTACGGATTTTGGATTTGGATTGTCAATTCAAATCCGTAATCCAGATAGATAAAAAACATTCTGTAATCCATAATCCAAAATCCAGAAAAAACGAACAAATCCAAATCCAAATCCAAGTATTTAGTCTGGATTTTTGGATTTCATCAGAAGCGGAATTTATAGCATTTTTATGAGCAAGGGTAATGCTTTTTGATGTAAAATGCACCTGCTTTTGAATGCAAATAACAAATTGAGTGTAATAAAATAAACCCATAATCCAAACAATCCGTAATCCAAATCTATAATCCAAGATTTTTCTTGGTAATCCCAAAAATCCATAATCCAAATCCAAGATTTTTCCTGGTAATCCATAATCCGTAATCCAAAAATAATTTTTGTAATCCAAATCCAATATTTAATCCATCAAACTGGATCCGTAATCCATAATCCAAAATCCAAGTGCAAAAACCGTGGATTTCCGATCTCTGTTCTGGCACTGAAATAAGACGTTTGAAAATATATGCGCCACAAGGAAGATTAATGGGAAAATGATTTGGTGGGAAATCCAAGTAAGTACCGGGATTTCCCATTTTCCCGTCCTTCATATTAAGTGGGAAAAATGTCCATAGCGCCATGTTGGGGCAAGTTGAGACGTTCCTGCCATTTATTTAAGTGTATTTACTCAATACTTATAATAAATGCATTAAATGGCCAATGTTAATCAAATGTATTTTCCTACTTTTATACATTTTTTCATATTCCCATTTTCCCGGGAAACGAAATTCTTAAAAGTGGGAAACTCCTCATCATTGATGGGCTATGATAAACGCCATTTGTTCATTTCTTTCTTCAAATCACTCCTAATTCAAACTAGTCAAAGTTAAAACGAACAGGGTCTCGAACATTTAGTTCTGCCTGAATTAACTGCCACAGGCAACAAAAATGTATTATTATATTTTTATCAAATAAATCATGAAAACTGCAAAAAAATATTTCCAACTTTCCTTCAATTCTTTCCAACTAACTTTACAATAAACAATCACAGTTTGTTAAACGTCAATTCCGTTGAATCATGTCGTTTCCACTCACCTCATGGGATTTCCACTGGGGGCAATATACAACAGCCACACTATATCTTGGAACCTACATTTGGGCATACCTATACCTGCGCTCCTACCCAATCCAGGAAATTCCGGATGAGGAGATGCTCAACTTCTGGTCATCCTTCAAACCAAATGTGTCCTGTCCTTCTGAAGAGGAAATAGGTGAACTCTCAGAGGAAAGGTGGATCTGTGGCGTGGACCGGATGTCAAAGAACAAATGTCTCATCTACTCCTTCGGACTCACGGATGACTTCACATTCGAATCAGAACTAATCCAAAGGACGAAATGTAAAGTGCACCTGTTTGACTACAACAGAACTGCAGATGAAATCAGAGAAATTCTCCAACTCAAATTTCCCCGGAAGCTGAAGCCAAAACGTGTCCATTTCCATCGAGAAGAGTTAGCCAATATCGACATCGAAACGAAGTGGAGGAACGCTTCCACTTTGCAAGCAATTCTGTTTGACAATGACCACAGGAATGTGAACCTACTCAAGTTGGATGTGAATGGAAGCGAAGTCTTCATTTTGGCGAATATTCTAAAAGAATTCTACCAACTTCCGTTTGATCAGCTCATAGTGGACTTCCATTTCCGGGACGAGTTCAAAGTTTTGGAGGTGTCCGGAAAATTCATGAAATCAATGAGGAATGTTGTGAAGGCTTTGGAGGGGAGGGGGGTCTTGTTGTTCCGTGTGAAGACCAATGTGGATTCGGATCCGGCCGTGGCTTCCTTCTCCTTCATGAACCGGAAGGCGAAGTATTTGTTCTTGGAGGAAGACGAGGAAGATGTTTCCGAGCAAAAGAAAATCGTTAAGAGTAAAAGAATTCGTTTTCCCCAAATATTCAAACCTTATTGATTAATTAATTATGGTTCTGAATAATTAAATATTTTTTATTACTATCAAATCAAATAGTGATACAATTTCAATTTTAATTGATGAATAAATATTTTTAGCACTTTTCAAGCACCAAAGCTATTCCTTGACCACCGCCAATGCATGCGGATCCAATGGCGAGTTTAGCATTTCTTCGGCTACAAAAGAAAAAGAAAATTAAACTAAGGTGCTTGTCATATTTCGTAAGGATTTATATTTCTGATTTTAATTGTACCGCATTTCATGGACCAAATGTCCAGTAATCCTGGATCCGGATGCACCCAAAGGATGTCCCATAGCGATAGCGCCACCATTCACGTTGAATTTATTCATGTCAATGCCAAGTTCCTTCACGCAAGACAACGCTTGTGGGGCAAATGCCTCATTGATCTGCAAATTAAATTCAGAAATTAAATAGTTTTAATTGAACTTTCGATAGGAGAACTGTAAAAAAAATTTAAATGACTAACTTCAATAAGGTCCATCTCCCCTAAAGTCTTTCCAGTCGCCTTCAGTGCATTCTGGATAGCAGGAACTGGACCTGTATAAATAAGTTATAACGTGTGTTCAGAAACTATAAGGACATGGACATAAGCGTGTAAATTAATTTTTTTCATCTTTCATTAAAAACGGTTACTGATTATTCATTCTAAGTTGTGACTGAATATTTGATTTTGACTTCACATGTCCTTATAGTAATGGGACGCAGCCTATTTATAACATACCACAGCCTGGAAGCCTGAACCGCAAAGTCGATTTATGGTCAGAGCCGGTTTATTCACAGGAGCTCCACAATGGAGAAGCACATGACGAGAGATGTACGTCGTGTCTGTAGCCGCACACTGCAACAAATTAAAAAATAGTAAAAAAACGATCGAGCGTTAAATGTAAATGATCCTTTTATGATTTACCGAAATGACATTTCCAATCACAGCAGAATCAATAACCTTCGGATCCACATTACCAGCGGCTATTGCAGCCTTCGCAGCATGAACTTGCAGGTCTGTGGGTGGCTTGTTTGCTAATTTACCTCTGTTTAAAATAGCAAGATTTTAAAGAATTAAATGAATCAAGACATAATTAAAGAGACTGCTCTTTGATAAGTTTCTGGGAGTAAAATTTTGCTGAAAAAAATACGACTCGATCAGGTTTAAAGCTACTGGGACTAGGCTGGCAGCACTTACCCAAACGTCCCGAACGGTGTCCTCTTAGCCGCCACAATAAAAATTCCTGTTTTTCAACCAAATATATTTTTAAAAAATCCAGATCCAATTCAAATCTCCTAATTAATTTCTTAAATTAAGTTTAATCTTGCCTTTAGTCGCTGAAGCCATTTTTATGCACAATTTTTTATGTTACTATTTTCTGATCACCGTTTATCCAACCTGTTAAGCTTAGTGTGAGGTTTCAGTTTTTGTGAAAAACCTCATATGATATTGGAACGAATCATTATCGTTATCATATTTATCTCATAAGCCTTGAACTTTGTTATGCAAAAATTTTGCACAACTTTAGCAAAGGCTAACAAAGCATAAAGAGCATTTGGCAACATTGATGGTCCCATATTCCATATTATCAGTAATGATTGATGGTGTAATATTCATGTACTCGGCACAGGTTTTTTTACAGGCTAACAAAGCATAAAGAGCATTTGGCAACATTGATGGTCCCATATTCCATATTATCAGTAATGATTGATGGTGTAATATTCATGTACTCGGCACAGGTTTTTTGACATATGCACATGTGGTGTGTTGTGTTGTGTGCTCCAGGTCCAGAGATAAGATTCGGACTCGAAAAACTGTTACAAAAGCATGATCAGCAGATACCAATTTAATTGGGATATTGAATGATGGAATAAAATGTTTGCTGGTCGGAACAAATACTTTTATTTGAAGATGATCCAATATATGAGCTACATATACATAAATTGGCCACACCTTCGCAGCTCTGTTTCGTGGATGTTCGTAATAAATTATGTTATGTAACCCACGGGCCGCGGAGCCGGGGAGGACGGAGGAATAATGACCCCCCACAGGAATCAGGAGTTAAACATTAGCAGGATAGAAAGGTTCAAGTTTTCAATACATTTGAAGGATACGAATATGGAATATGCCCCCCTTGCCTCCCTGTTCCGCGGCGCCTGATGTAACCTTTAGCTTGGTCATCGTCACTGATATTGTAAGCGCCCATCACTCAAACGTGACCCATATCACCCTCCTCCGATCCGATCATGGAACAATGAACCATTCAATGTCATTTCCCTTTCCTTCCTCATGTTCATAATAGCCCCAGAAGGAAGATTCCCAGAAGTCGAGGGGCGGAAGAGTTGAAACTTTACTTCAGATGAATTCCCAATATACTTATTGGAAATGAAAAGTCTTGACTTCAAAAGTTAGAGGATTTATGAAGCCAACTCCTCTGAAAAGAAATAGTATTTCAAGGCGCAAGCATTACTTCAGGTGGCTTCAGGGTCAAGTAACGAACGGTCGTGATCTTCTTTGAATCGACTTCAACTCCAAGTCCAAGGTTACTAAATATTTTATGTCAACTATCAGGATTCCTTAAAAAAAAGTTTGACATTTTTAGCATTGAGGTGGAGTGAAAACAAATAAAATAGGTAGCATTGATAAAATCAGTCAGGAGTGGTAACGGTAGAGGTTCTAAAAACGGATATTCGACTACAATTACAATGTCTTCCCAAAACCGGAAGTTCAAATTACCCCCTTCCTTAGTCCTCCTGATCTCCTTGGTCCTGATGAATGTGTCAAGCCTATTCTCAGAAATAATCGAGGTGAATATCGACCCTCTCCTCTACCCCGACAACATCGAGTTTCCCGAAGAGGACGAAGACAACTCCATCCGTGAGAAGAAGGGCTTGACCGCGGACAAAGTCACAAAACTGGTGACAATGCTTTTCCCAAACCGACGAGAATACACTCGAGGACCCCACCAAACTGACCGCTGCGGACTTAATCCACCGCCTCCAAGAGAAGTACGAGTACACACTCTGTGAAGCATACACAAGGGCCGTGCCAGACATCAAAAATAACTTCTTCATTTACGACACCACAATCGTGGAGCCCCTCGAGGGAGATGAGACGTACGTGAAAGAGAAGAAGGATAAGACGATCAAGACGATGGAAAACCGCTACCGCATGTACAATGAATCCTGTGATCCCGAAGCAGAGTGGGGATTCTGGTACGAGATGTTCGTGATCGCCCAAAGTGACACGGAATCCTACAAGAAGGACACCCATCCTCCAAACACGGGGAAAGGGGGAAGGTAGCCGAAAACGAACCTAATGTCCTTTCAATTTTGATACAGTCCTTATATTTTTCATTCAGGGCTAGACTCAGCCATGAAAACGACATTCATCTCCAGTTCACGCCCCAAGCCATTATGGTGAAGTGGAACGAAGTCTGGGTCAAGTTCAAAAACCGGAAGGTCTGCAACCAAAAACTTCTTTTGGAATGCCTCCCGGAGGAAGTGAATGATCCCGAATACGGCTGGATACCGAAGAAAGGATCGAAGAAGTTTATTTGTCAATGTCGTAAAAATGGGATTGGACTTCCCACTGTTCTGACGCCTTTGAAAGTAGACAACTACCCGGAAGTCCAGAAGGATGCGTACACGACTGTGGACTATTACGACGACATCGAGTACATAAACGATAAGAAAATGCGGCATTATCGGAGTTACAGACACAAACTTGGATGCGTAGTCCAGGCCAATCTCCCTCAGATGGATATCCCCATCTCTAATCCTTGCGACTTCTTCCTTCCAATGATTGGCATGTGTAGGGCGAGTTGTGTGGAGAACGCGAGTTGTGCGAGTGTCGATGGACCTGAGAAGTTGGCGGTGAAGAAGAAGGCTGGGACGAATGAGATGGAGAGGATTGTGAAGAAAAGGCTTCATCAAACTTATCATAATAAGTGTGTTTGTAAGAGGGGAACTTATTGCAGGAAGTTGTCTGAGGAGGAGTTTGCAGGAGGAGGAGGACTAAAGGCTTCTGTGATTCTTGTGCTTCAGAGTTTCCTGATTTACAGGATAGTGCAAAAATCGTATTTTGAAGTGAATTGAAGAAACAAATAATTCGTTTGTTACATTTAAAGTTGATGTTATAATCTTATTGGTACGTAGCTGAGAAGAAACTATTTTTAAATTACGTTTCGAATAAAAAATAAAATCAACTGTTTCCTTAAATTAGAGTTATTTATTCACTGCCACAATGCAGAGGGAAAAATAAAACTTAGTGCAGACGAAGCTGGTCGATTTTAGATGTAAAATTAACTATTAAAAACGGAATATTGAAATTCAATTAAAAAACTACAAACTGATAAAAAATTGAGAGAAATCCAAACTAAAGATGCAAAAATTATTTTTGTGTTGCAGCAGTCGCCCAATTTGGAGGACTTGTCTTAATCCTCTGCAACTGGTATTTATAAATATTGAAGTTAATTTATGTGCAGCAATGTCCATAAATGCGCGGAAATAGATATGTGATTTCTATAGGACTCCAAGGACGAGAAGTTTCTCACTTTTAAGAATTTCGCTTCCCGGATGGAAATCATTTTTCCCGGGAAAATGGGAAAAATGTCCAAAAGTGGGAAATTGTATTTAATTAACATGGGCCATTTAAACAATGCATTAATATATAACCATTGAGTAAATACACTTAAATACATGGCAGGAACGTCTCCAGCCGCCCCAAAAAGGCACTATGGACATTTTTCACATTTTCCTATTCAATATGACGGACGGGGAAATTTGAAATCCTGGTATTTACCGGGATTTCCCACTATTTCATTTTTCCCACATATCTTCCTTGTAGGACTCCAACTCAATAGGCGTTTTCTAATAGACTCATGTCTTGTGGGTAAAGTATACTAAACGACGAAGATCAGACAGACAGACGGACAATCGCGACCATGCATTGCTGAATACACACTCGCAACAAAATAATACATATTTAAGATGGAAATTTTTGTACAAATTACTCCTCCTAGACCTTCCTCGTATTTTCTAAATCAAAATAATTTATCAAAAATAATTAAAACAATATTTTACAGATTTTATTCACTTCTTAAAATATATTTTGTTTTCAGCTACGTATCCATCACAGAATATAACATATTATTTTAATAGTCGAATTATTAATTTTCTCAATTCAATTCAGAATAATATTTTCGGACATTCCAGTAAACCACAAGATTCTGAATCACAAGGACCACAGAAGCCTTCACCTCATCCCCTCCTGCAAACTCCTCTTCAGACACCTTCCTGCAATGAGTGCCCATCTTGCAAACACACTTATTATGATAAGTCTGATGAAGCCTCTTCTTCACAATCCTCTCCATCTCATTGTTGCCTGCCTTCTTCTTCATCGCCAACTTCTCAGGTCCATCGACACTCGCACAACTCGCGTTCTCCACACAACTCGCCCTACACATGCCAATCATTGGAAGGAAGAAGTCGCATGGATTAGTG
>JAHZMX010004658.1:0-19033 GCA_027743895.1 Seira musarum
GTGTAACAATTCCTTCATCTAAACTATGGTAAATTATACGCATGCATTTGTAAAGTATACACAAACTTTAATCAATTTTCCACATTTTGTGAATTAAAAATGTAGTAGATATGATTGATTCTGTGTTTTAGGTTGTCCGTCTTGCTTTGTGTGTCATGCCGTTTTGGTTTGATTGGCTTCCATCCTTGCGAAAAGGTTTCATCGTCGTCCAGCCCCTGTTGCTTTTGATGTGTTTCTTTTTGCCGATACGGTCTAACAGGGCAGAAAATAATTCGGAGGTGAATCATTTACAAACTATTGATATAATAATTTGTTTAAGTTTTAATAAGTGCAAAACACGCAATTGAATGTCATACCGCAGCAAACAAAATTATTAACACCAGTATACTTAAGTAAAATCGAACAGATAATAGATCCATATTGGTGCTACTAGTTCCAGTAAAAGTTCAACTAAAATGAAGCACAAGCAAGTGGTCGTACATGTAAATACTTTTAACGACAAATCAAGCCAAAGAACGTGAAATTCTGCAAATACCTGAATAAAATTTGGTTACTCCTAATCGGTGTTAAGCACAACTGCGTCTGCCGAGTCGACAAAGAACATGAAACATGATCCAACGATGCTAACACCCTGATCGGGGAAAAAATATAACGGGCTTTACGTCAGAATATTAAATTGTTTAACAAATGATGCTTATGAAATTATTATGTGCAATAAGTTTAACGACTCTCCTTGTCGGAGTCACATATAAGTATAAACGTACCGACAATTCAAGGACAATTAAGCTCGTGATGAAAGAACTTATGTGCAGCTACAATTAAAAATAAGCAAAGATCAGACTTACTTTCCAAATAGATGATTTGTTCACGAAAAACATTTTACTACCGATTCCAATTGGGTTCTTTGACACGTCAGCAATAACAACGGAAGCCGTCACACCAACAACCCCATTCTCATACATTATGTCGTCCATTCGATGGTTCTTACTTAGCCACTTAGACAGCGTGTCGTTCTAAAACAATATTTAAGCAGTAGTATAATGTTAAATAAAGAGGTGCATGGAAATTCAATATAACCTCCGTACAAAGGCATCGCATTTGCGAAAATCGTTATTAGTCCATGTTGGATAGATAAGGCAACACAGACGTTTAAGATCACAATTGTCACATATTGGTTGTGCAGATTTTGTATTTACAAAGTGAGAAAGCTTATTATTGAAAAGTATTGTCAAGGAAAAATAATAGAAAAGGGCTGACAGTACTACTCTCAAAAAGCAAAAATGTCAGGGCGATTTTAATATCGCTTTTTATATTGGTATTATTATTCTATTGACTAGGATTCAAGTATCTTGTAACCGTCAGAAAAGGGAAAGGTCTAACATGACCATCTCCAGGAAAATAAATATACCATACAATACTGATTTTGCAACTTGGTGTAAAGTTTTGAGAAAAAAATTTAAACTAAAAATCACTGACATTTTTGCTGTGATTTGAAAAGGGATTCATAACCAGAAAATATGCTGATCTTGGCTGTGTGTGAGGTACATATATTCGATTAGGTGGGGCATTTAGTGGGGTTCCCTTTTTAGATAAGGAAAGGAACACCCTACGCGGGTTAGAATTTGTAAATTGCAGTTAAAATTTGCCTACGAAAACTGGACAATATAACTGACAAGGAAAGTGCTCCAAGTGCCCCCTTGTTGCAGACAAACTGTTGATCAGCATATTTTTCTGGTTACGAATTCGTTTTCAGTTCACTGCGAAAATGTCAGAGTGATCTTTTATTTTGATTTCCTATACCAAATTGTGTACCTACAATGTATTGGGATTACGGCCTTGAAATTATGTTCACACTACTGTGCAAAATTGACGGTGTCAGGTATTTTTCATTCTAGGAAGGTGGTAACAATCCACCATCAAGTCGCAATTGATAAATCTGATTAGTAATACTTGATATTGTAAAATTAGCGTAAGGGTGTTGATCCACGTCGAACTATTACAAAATATTGACATTAAACTAACCTAAACTAATTGTCAAAATCACCCGTACTCGAAAGAAATGGTGATCAAGACAGCATATATCTGAGGGGAAAACCGTGTGCTGGAGGTGCAGGTGGAGGACTCTGTGGTATACATGGTGTCTAAAAACGGAGGTTTTACGGTATGAACGTTTATTATGCAAAACAGCTGGGTCTTTACAAACTAAACAGGTTCTTTACTAAAAGGAGGATAGACGCTAAGTAGTCGTTTCCAGGCCAAAATTCACGTTGGTAACGTTTTCCTGCCATTTTCGAAAAAGATGCCTCCACTGAAACCTTTATATTTCAAAAGAGCCACAGAGACCAATCCTGATTTTTGTCTTAAAAATTCGCAAAGGCCGAATCTACCTGTGTACCAATTTTCGTGATTGGTCTCGATGGCTCTTTTGAAATATTTATGATGGCCTGGCTATGACTACCTAGCGTCTATGGTCCTTTGGCTAAAGACATGTATTGACATGCAACTTACGATATCAGCAGCTTTAGCGGACGCAACGTAGAATATAACCATTTTGCCCAAGTTCTGAACTTGAACAGCCGAATACCAGCCCACTTCCTCCTCGATGATGGTGTAGTAGAGCATGTACGAGGAGAAGAAGAGATTTTGGAAATGGACGATTTGAAGGAAATCTCCAAAATACAAGTCGATTTGGCTTGAATATGCTGTTAGAAGTCGATACATTTTCCATATTTCCTGACGATGTCTCTGTGCCAGTTCTGTTGTGGACAGTGCGGTTGACAAACAGGATGTGTATCCGAGCATTGTAATTGCAAGCCACATTGGCACATCGTGGACGAGAGACTCATATGCGCATCCAATCATTGACAAAGTTCCCCATGTCAGTCCCATTGAAATAGTTTGCCAATTCATATCCCCTTCGTACTCATCGAAGAATGCAGTAAGATTCAGGTCTCTCTTCCAAGCTGAAATGGCATATCCAAAATCCTGAGCTTGGTAGCGCAGAACCTCAGTAGCATCAAATCCAGATTGGGAAGCAGTGAAGAGCAAGGGGAAGAGCAACCCTGATAGTACTGTAATAGTCATCGTGACCAGCATAACGACTTTCTAAAAATACATTCAATTAACAAGTAAAAGCTTATGTGCCCCAAATTACCTATGCCAATAATCAAATGTTCACTATGGCTTTGAAATTTGATGGTGGTCCAAGGAATGAACATCAGGCTTGCTTGTGGGCACTAACGGGTAGGTCGGCAATATAATATATCTCTCATGGGTTCTAAGGACTAATATAAGCCACCTCAGAAGCTGCCCTTTATGAGTCTTTGCGAATAATAAACAGTGACATCCAAAACTGCTAATTATTAACCATTGCTATTAAAAATTACTTTTACCGCCCGAAAGACATTTTTATCTATTAAGGCTCGTTATTAACTATTTATAGAGAAATTTCGCGAAATGTTTAAAGTTAGTTGCACTAACACAGTAATACGTCTGGAGTCAATTGGAGTCGTTAATAGAAAACTTTAAAAAATCTAATCTAGATACTACGTGCGATTAGCAGGCAAGCCTTTTGTAGTTCTCTATTGACTAATTCGACACCATTCAATGGAATGGTGAGCAGTTCTGTAAATCAGAGGAGAAATAAGTTGGAAAACATTACCTGCTTTGTTGGGTTGGGTGCAATGACATTTGCACTAATTGCCGCCAAAGCTCTGGTTGTATCAATCATGGACGCTACGTTGGACTTAAATCTCCACATAACGATGGCAAAATAAACTGGAAGGCTGACCGCGTTCGCAACAAATGCCAGTTTCACGCAGAATTTCAATTTTGCGTTTTCTATTTCTTCTTGAAAAATGCAGATTTTCAGGACGTACAGTAAGTAAGTCACGGCCATCATTAAGACACATAAATACACCACCTAAAGTGAAACAGCAAAATCTAATTTAAAGCTGCTTTTTGAACCTGTTTATATTAGATAAAAGCTGACCTAGTCAGTATGACTGGTACGGGTATGTATGCTATTAGGAGGGCAATTGTGGCGGTTCCCGGGTTTGTACTGGCTAGACAAGCTTAAGGAAAATCTATTAAGGCAACTAGTTTCATCTTCGCCATGCATGCTTACATAAAAATCATAGGTCTTACCGTGTGAACAAATTCAAGTTGGAACCTTTCCTCTGCTCGTGCACAGAAACGGAAGGGAACTACTCCAAAGTGATAGAGAAATCTGAAGTGTTGGACAATATATGGTTCGGACCACTTGGTTAAGCTTGAAACATCGACGTTTAATTCATCCAATATTACATAATCTTGATGGCGAGATACATTGTTGAGTTCTTGATGACAGCTTTCGTCGCTTGCACCGTTGTCCCGTTGTCCAGGAGGTGCGGGTGGGCCGGAGTTGGCCTCAGAATTTTCATCATCATCATCTGAGGAAGAAGGCGGTTCATGAATATGAGATGTATCCAGATGTTCCTGATTCTGGCCTTCGTCGTTCGTATTGTCAAGACCAGGAGTCGGGTCGGCCCTCTCTTCATCATTTTGTTCATCCTCTGACTCTGGCAATGAAGAGGATGGAGGGGACGGCAAGTTGCAAGGAAATTCTGCAGGACTCCTTATAATTCCTTCTTGATTTTCATCATTTTCGTTGCTCTCATTTTCACTGGGAGCAGTAGTTGGTGGTGTCGGTAAGCGCTGAAAGAGTTCCCCTAAATCATCGGCGGGGTTAGTTGCAACATCTTCACCATTTTCGTCTCCCACTCGGATGTCAACTTGATCTCCGGCTGGTGGCGCAATATCATCAATGTCACTTTGTATTGTAATCACTTCGTGTGATGTCCTCTCGTCCGCATCTGGTGGCACTGGAGCAGGTGGAGAGGGGGGAGGCGAGGAGTATGAAATGTTGTTAAGCGAACTGCTAGAATTTCCCGGCAATTCTGCAGGTCCGTTAATGCCGGTCACCACCTCATTTAGACTTGATAAGGACATTGAAGGAAAAATTATAGGTGTTCTACCCTCGCCAGAAATTAATTGTCTTAGGAGTCTTCTGATTGATTTCATGCTGGTGGATTTGTTTTAGACTTAATACTACTCATATATTAGCATATAATTCAATTACGTTGAGTTCAAACTAAATCTCTGTTTTGGAGCACATAATTTCTTCAATAAAGCTGAAGATTGACACTGCACAAAATGTTCTTTTGAAAGAGTTTCATAATCTCATTCTAATCTCACAACCAGTTTAATAAATATTGTTTTTCCAATAAAAACATTTTTGTTGATTGATTGCATCCTGACGGATGGATCAGCATGGTTTTCTTTAATGACTGTATAAACGAGTTTCGACCAGGGACCAATATTTGAGCTTCATTTATTCAATCGAAACTTTCACCATCAGAAACGGAAGGTTCTTTTTTTGGCATGATATTGGCATGTAGATCTGCAAAAGAGCACATGTTCTCAGATTATTTGACTCTTCGATTCCAAGCCAATGAAAAATGTGCATAAAATTTTTGTGGTGGACACATGCATAGGGCGTGAAAGCTTCAATTTGATGCCGCAATGGGTAAAGTTTGATTTAATTCCGATGAAGTTGAAACATGGAAAAATCAGGGAAAGCCAATACAAAGCAAATCTGTAAGCATGAGCAAAATACCGATTGAAGAATTCCTTCGAGAAAAAGGAAAACTAGTAGTAATGTGGTTCCATACGCTCGAATCTCTTTATTCGTGGAACATGAGAAGGAAGCGTCCTTCAGAAAACTTGCTACCACAATACAGACATGGCCCCTGGGTAAAAATGGGTTTCAATCTTTCCGGGTTATTATGGGTTTCATTAGGTGGGTAAACGCAAGAGCAAATTGGGTAAAAACGGGTTTTATTTAAAATGAGTGAAAACAGGGGAAAATAGTTGCATCCGTTTTACCCGTTGTGTCTTATCCTATTTTGGGGTTAACTTGTTTTACCCCGGTAACATCCATCTCTGTCACAATCACATGCATTGAAAATGGGAACTTTTTTTACTTTGCGTGTGTGCGAAAAGAAGAACGGGAAAGGAGAAAGGAAGCAACAAAGGAATGTTGCTTCTCTGCCGAGCACATGCATTGCCCATTGCCAAAAGAAACAAAACACAACCAATACGACTGCTTCTGCAGGTGGCAACCAAAAGGGTGAGAATGGCAACAAGTAAACTATCTCCGCCAGCAGTGCGAACGAGTTGAGTACGCGCATGGACAAAGCCATGGGATTTTTTCCTATTGCTTCTACGGGTGGTGGCAAACTATGTCTCGAAACGACATCAATGTCATCCGAGAAATTTTTCTGCGGTAACTGCCAGTTGCAAAAACAAAAAAAATCTGCGCTGATATTAAAAAAAAATTCGTTCTCACGATCCCTATTAATCAACAATAGGTCCAACTCAGTCTTTACTGAATATTTTGTAAACGAGAACTTGTAGAACTATTGTCAGGGAGGCACGTTCAATGGTTTAGTTATAGACCTATCACTTCAAGTTCCCTTCTTATTATAAAAAAACAGCAAGCCCCATTACTAATTCAGTAGTGATATCACAGGGCTTATAAACAAGTAAGGTGGAAGGAAAAAGCCAAAAGGAATGGGAGAAGCCGAGAGTACATGTTGGTACATGTACGTTATTGTCATTCCGAAAGAAAGCCAAAATAATTGACCGTGTGGCACGCATTTCTTTTCAAGCAAGAAACGAAAATCAAATTATTTATTCACGAGGTATCAGAAAGACTGCGTCATATTGAAGCTAATTATCCTGAAAATGTGTGTGTAAACCGTTTTAATTTTTTTTGCGGACAGAAAAGATTTTATGTTGTTATTTGAAGGTGCACAATTAAGATAGGATGAAATTAATAAATGTTTTTCCTTAACCTCCTCGTCACTGTCTCCAGTAAAGAAGAACACAAGTGGGATACCAAAACGAAGAGATGGCAGCCGTATTAATACTTACATTTCTCGATTTTTCGAAACTGGTAGTCGTATTAAAAAATTGAATCCGGGTTTCTGAGTGAACAACCTAAACTGGTCTTCCTTTGCACATATTTTATAATCACATTATTTAGGAACCAAGCTCTACCAATTACAGATCGGTAGGTTTCACATTTAATTATATGCGTAATCTGTACTCCTGACCTGTACTCAAGTAATCAACACGTCTACGTAAGTATTTGGAGAGTCACTGTAAGTTATTCCTGTTCGACACGACCCGACCAAAGTCAGATCATTTTTTATTTATTTCTTTATTGCCATTTCCACTTCAATACAATGAATACTGTTATCAATAACTGTTATCCAACCAGGTCAGGTAACTTTGAATTTGAAACAATCGTTTGAAATCTAAGGATGCAAAAAAATTATAATTCAGTTGTTAAATTCCGATCTATGAAAGCTATGGTCTTCGGTGTCTGTGAATACTATAATGTCAGAGAAAACAAAAAATTGTGGTTGTTCAAAGCCTCTATACGCAAAGCCCATCATCACTCATGGAATATGAGAAAAAAAACGTGTGTTTGTGTTGACTTGATGTCAAAATCCCACGGATTAGAAACGCAATGGCGATAAAATGTGGGAAGCACGAACGGGAAAGGAGAAAGGAAGCAACAGAAAAATATGTGACTTCCCTGCTGAGCACATGCATTATCAAAAGTAAGAGAAGCAGCGTTTACATTATTCGTTGGCTGGGAAAAGGGAGAAAATAGCAACAGGTAATAGGATGGTCTACCGCCTTTTTCAGTGTGGCTTTGATAAAACTTTTGGGATGATCGGAGTTTAAAACGAAAGAAGAATGCACTCGAGTTGAGTGGTCTTTGTTTCAAAATAAAATCTACGTCATCCGAGTTCTAGTACTCTTGTACGAAATAGAGATGATTTGAGCAAAATGGATGGATTCTTACTGCAAGTATTAATAGGAGGAACATGCGAATCTGATTTCCAGATTCTGTCCATGAGTCAGGAATTAAATTCACTAAAATGATTCAGTGTTAGTCAGACCTGTGTATTGTTCCTTCAAATTACACAAGAGAATCAAGCCAGCTCAAACAAGTCTGGTGTTAATCATTCATGAACAAAGTTATTTCCCCTCTCTAGAAACGAATTGTAGGTCAAATTTCAATGAATTCAATTGGCTTAATGCAGTGAAGTGGTATAAATATGAACGCAGCAATCTAATACGGCGCATTAATAATTCAGTAACGATATCGAGTCATATGAGTAGATAAAGTGAAAGTGAATAGCCAGATAAATGCAATTGAAAAAAAGGAAGTACGTGTGCACTGTGAGTTATTGTCACCCTAAATAAAAGCCAAAATAAAGTGAACGGGTGGCACGCATTTAATATTATTCTGTCGTACTTCTTTCTCTGTCCACATCTAGTAAAAAAGTAAATTAATTATTCATGAGATGTTGGATAGACAGTCATATTCAAGATAATTCCCCAGTAAAAACTTATGCATGTATTTATTTGTTTATGGATGAGAACATGAGAAGAAACAATTTCTTGTGAATTTTTACTAAATCGAGCATTTAAAATAAAGGTGCAGAGAATTAGATCAAATAAATAAATTTTCTTACTTGAGCACATCCTAACCACTGTCACCAGTAATTAGGAAGATGAACAGACCAGGGTATTAGAAAACGAGCACATAGATTTTCATCACGTTATTTAAAACCGATTATTATTCACTTTGCATCTTTTACTTGTTCTTATTCTTACATTTCAAAATCCCTGACCCGACTCCGCCACAGCGAGTCAGGTCAGGTCACTCTATAAAACACGTTTATTAAATCTAAAGCTCGGAAACCAAATGAATTCCGTCGTCAGACTTTGACTTAGGATTCTCCAGTTGAGTCCTGATCCTTAAGGATGAAAGGGTTGATTTTTTGGATTATTTTAAGCTTGAGCAAATCCTAACCTAACCAGACCAGTGAATCGCAAGAGAATGTATTCAATCTCACAATCGTAATCGGAGAAAGTAAGAAATAATGGCAATGAGTATAGCAAATTGAGTAGACTAAACTTAATAGCTCTCTTCAGGTGAACCAAACAGTTTCACTACTAAACACCGAATGACCGACACAAATGAGCTGCGTTCGTACTTACGAACGAAATGTTGATGCACGCAATGAAACAAGCAGTGTCGCTTTCTGACAAGGGAAGAGCCCAACGTGCTCCTCTTAATCGTATTGTCAACTAACAAGGGAACCGCCCCAACTGTACCCCCATAACAGCAAGTACCAGACACACTGTCTAGAATAGTTTCTTATGCTATTAACGAATCCGTATTCAGTTTACTGTAAAAATATTGCAGTAATTTAAAAAAAAAATTACCCTTGTGGTACAATACCATAGTCGAAGTTCGGAAATATCAAGATCAACACCAAAATATAAATCGGCCAGCATCAGACAATATAAGATTGACATGAAGGAATTTACCGACCTTCCGCATCATCTCCTTACTACAGTTTCTATTCGTATGATGACTATTCCGTAAACTGATGTCTATCTCTATCTAAAGTTAGGCGAATTCTGACCTAAACATTAAAATTAACGACCACTCCGATGTTTTTACATTGATATAAAGGCTAATTCGTAATTAGTAAAAAAAACTGATCAAGATGACATAACTCTTATGAGGTTAGGGGGGTACAGTTGGGGCGGTTCCCTTGTAAGTACTACTGTCTAGATCAGTTTTTATGCTGGTTAAGAAACTGTTTCCAGAAATATTCCAAATCGTATTCCTTTCGCAGTAGTCTAAAAACGGATTTGTAACAAGCGTAAAAAACTGATTGAGACAACAGGACTCGTATTTGCAATCAAGGGGGCACTAGGCGCCCTTCCCTTGTGAAAAAATACATTGCTTTGTACTATTTATTGGAATTTCCATTTCAGAATAACACAATCCAAGCCTGAATGAAGCATATGTCCTTCGCCTGGCATACAATAATGCACTGAACGACTGCTTCTGGTTTGACAGTGCGTGAATGACAAGTAGCTGTTGCTTCGCTCAGAAGTCATAATGGTCTTGGCTGGTTTGTTTACGGGCAGGGGTTGGATACTCCTGTCCCCTCCTTGCCAGTTCCCAGGTAATATTTAGTGTTTATGTCAAATCCGTCTGACAATGAGAAAATAATAGATGCACATGAATTTGTACGGTGAATTTTTTGTCGATATGGATGATGCGTTTTCTGCGATTTTTTGAAAGTAGAAATCAATCCGACTGTGCATGGCTTTCAGAAATTAATTATACATGTGCATGGCCAATTATGTAAGTAAGTTGTTTTTTACGCTTGCTTCTCAATCCTAAGAAAATACAAAGTTACAAGAACGTCATCTAATATTATGCTGATTCAATGAATCCGTAATGGGATGGCCAAACAAAGAATAACGATTGAGTATCAACTGTAATTAATCTCTCGTAGAAGAAAATTATTATCTTACAAGGCAACCCCCGAACTGTAACCGCTGATTTGCATATTAAAGATATTTATTCTTAACCTAACCTAACCGCTTTTGTTTTGTTGAAATGTGAGAGCAATTTTTAAATTTAATTTTTGTTTGGTTTTATATGCATTACAGTAGCATTGGGTTTTGGTTAGGAACGCACCATCACATAAATCCGCTTCAGGAATTTATTTGGAAATGTGCTGAGGATGGCCGACCTACTTTCAGTATCTGTATGAGGTAACATTATTATCAAATCAGTGAATTCAAACAGTGATGTGAATATCTATCCAAAATGTCAAAAATTATTGAATAAAAATAAAAAATCCTCAACATTTTAACAAAAAACTATAGGCGGATTCGTAATCAGTCCAAAAAACTGGGTTAGATTATATATAGTTTATATGCCATGGAGGGGGTACATGTGATATATTGATTCATTCACGATCAAAGGCACGGTTGTAAGCGGTTGTAAGTCAAATTCGGAAAAATTCCACTCAACATCTTCTTAAGAGATTGGTGTATCGCTAGAATTAAAATATCGAAATTTGTAACTTTAACTGTTTTGTGAAGTGACCTGGCCTGACTTGTGTCGGGTTAGGGTGTCAGGAAATGTGACAAATAGTTTTAATTAATTTAATGTAATTAAAATAATGCGAGTAATTGACGTTTTAAATGAGTGTCATGGCGAGGAAGTATGTGAAGTAAAGTATCTGTGTAAGACAAACGCATTCATAATTAGTTTCAATTTTAATTTACGCTGAGCAACTAATTAAGATTTTTCTAGACCACAGTTATTTTCTTTAAAATCGCAGAACTCGTGACTCATTAGCTTTTGATGTTGACACCGTTGATGGATCAAGAAAAAAATCTCATTGGTTATGGAAGTGTGCATTGGATTTGGATTGCGTCTCTTCCTGCAAAAGTAAGAACTTTGTTATTGTATTCATCGCTTGACACTTCAAAGGAGTACACACAAGCTAATTCTTGGCTTACTTTTCGTATGTACCATATTTTTTCCTGCATAACAAAAGCAATTGTTTTTTCACCCCTTTAAAACTATATGTATAGGTACTTATTGTAAGCCACGTTTTCTATGGGTATAGTTAGTTCATATAGCATAACTGTCTGTATGACACCTCATGAATAAATAATTTGCTTTTGGTTTCTTACTCGATAGATGTCCAAAAGCAGTTGCCTTCTCAAGCTTTCTCTCAGAAACATAAATCCAGAAAGTTTGATGAGCGTGCCACCGTTTTTATTCATTCTAGTTCCCAACTTAAAACGACAACCGCTTATGGTGCATGCAAATGTACTTGATGTTTCCGTTCCTCAGTTTTATTTTGCTCTTCACAATTTACTGCTCATTTATCCCTGTAATTTTGTGTGGACGGCATTTCACTGAACAGAATTTACCCTTTCTGCATTCACGTGTTTTTCAATTCCGAACTTTTTCAAGGTAAAAATAATTGCATAAGCAGCACTGCTTTTTCTAAATACAATTCAAGAAATATTCTTTGACATTCCGGCTTGAGAAGGGAAACTATTTGTAATAATTGATTGACACCAGACTTGTCTGAGCTGGCTTATTTTCTTAGCGTAATTCTGCTGAACAACACCAAGTAAAGCTGGTGCAACGGTGCAAGTTTCATATTTTACATCAATAATATTATTTGTGACTCATCATCACAGATCAATGCTTACGAGTCGCAGAAAACGCTTACAGACACAAACAGACGGAACAAGTAAACCAATCACGTTTTCCCCTGCCTTTCCAAATTACCCATTTAGTTCGTGCATTAGTTGAAACCACAACTATAGTCTCACGTGCTCTCACTCTCCTGGTAGCGCTCGCAAACCTGTTGCTTTCTCTTCCCTCTTTGATCATACTCAATGTAAATGCTCGTCCTTCTCCAATGAACTTGTTTGCATGTCACGCATGCTGTCACTCTTGTGAATCAAAACGTCGCTAGAAGAAAATTATTAAGGTATTCCTCTGATCACACAAAATAATTAACAGAGAAATACTTCAATAGTTTGGAAAAAATGACCCCGAATCCCAGGATAATGATTGCTTTTAATGAGGTATTTTCTTTACTCATTAAGCATATACATATCAGAGTTTCTAATATCTTTGAAATGAATTCAGATTGGAGCTTTAAACTAAAGCGCAGCGTTTAATTAGCTACGTCTGGTACCTGACGCCTCCATAAAGTGAAGTCTTTCGGATTGATCGAGGAATTGCAATTTATGTGCAAGTAATGAATGAAAACGTGAGTCTTTACTATAGTCTGATATCCCTGGTGCCGAGTTCACAAAAATTTACTTAATTGGTGCAAATAACAGTTAAACAGTTGAACATCGGGACTTATTAATTAGTAGTTGTAAACTACCAATTAGTATTGGAATTAGTGAACTAAGGCAAAGTTAAAACTACCAAGACAAAACTAATTCATAAAAAAATTGACTGTTGAAAAAAGTTACCAATAACTTACATTATTTTGTAATTTTACTGTATTGCAAATGTAATTTTGTAATAATGCAAACTTCTTTCCATCGTTCTTCGTGTATTAAAAGATTACTAAAGCGGCCAAACATAAAATGCTTTGAAACAAATAGGTTTTGTGTTTCCTTTTTAGGTGGGACATTTGTGCCTCCTAATAATGGCAGTGATGTATTCCTTTTACAACGTAAAACTCTGCATTCTTCAAGACGAATTCATCACGTTGGGGAAAATGGTGACTTTCTATGTGGCCTCTGCTAGGGCAGCTGATGTTGTAAGTGAAATTTAAAAAAAAGTATTTTAAATAAATTTTACGTGTCTCTATTTAGTTGTCTATGTCTCCGTTCTTACAATTAGTAAATTCGGTTTCCAAAATATTTATTTATTTATTTATATCAATTCGGTCTTGCTATATGCTTTCATGCAACAGGGTAAAAATACATATTCTTTATTGCAATAGAACGACACGTTCTGCAAGTGGATTCGAGAGAACCATGAAATGGATGACATAATGTGCGAAAATGGAGTTGTACGCGTCAGAGCTCAAGTTAAAATTTATTACACATTTTGTTTTTATTACTGTCATTTGTTAAAGAATTTAATATTCTGACGTTAAACGCGTCTTATTTTTTCCCGACCAGGGTATTAGCGTTGTCGGATCGTGTTTGGTGTCCTTTGTGGAGTCGGCACATGAAGTAGTGCTCAACAGCAATTGAAAGTAACCAATTTTAACTCAAGTATTTCTTGACATTGTCAAAAGTGCATGCTAATTTTGTTTCGTTTGATAAAATTTTTTTTAAATTGTTCGACACTTGGTTTTGTTTAATTGAACTTTTGTTGAGTTGAAGATTTTATAACTTCGTTTCAAAATGGACTTACACAAGTTAAAATTTATTACACATTTTGTTTTTATTACTGTCATTTGTTAAAGAATTTAATATTCTGACGTTAAACGCGTCATATTTTTTCCCGACCAGGGTATTAGCGTTGTCGGATCGTGTTTGGTGTTCTTTGTGGAGTCGGCACATGAAGTTGTGCTCAACAGCAATTGAAAGTAACCAATTTTAACTAAAGTATTTCTTGACATTGTTAAAAGTGCATGCTACTTTTGTTTCGTTTGACAAATTTTTTTTAATTGTTCGACACTTGGTTTTGTTTAATTGAACTTTTGTTGAGTTGAAGATTTTATAACTTCGTTTCAAAATGGACTTACAACCAAATCGATTTTTCTTAATTTTGCTAGCCATAATTATTCTGTTTGCTCTGGTATGTTTGTTCAGTTAAATTTGGCGATTTATTAGCACGTAACTGGGCTACTAATTTGGAATTATTTAACTTCCAAAAATATTTTTTTCTCCTAGCAGACCGTATCAGGAAAGAGAAACGATTCAGGTCTGGCAAGACCGAGTGGAGGAGGCTAAAACTTTGTGCGCAAAGGCACTAAAGCCAGCACGTCATCACGTTCGAAGAAACACGGCCAGTCTAAAGACTATTCATTTCTTTCCTACATTTAAATACCAAAAATGTGGAAATTCTATTAAATTCTATACTTTTGTGGAAGATGCATGCATTCTTTATTTATTATATAGTTGTTTTATTGCTGCTATAAAAGCAATTGCCGATCAAGACAGTGTGTCTGGTATATGCGATTAGGGGGGGCACTCGGGGCCCTTCCCTTGTTAGGTCTGTTCCAAGTTATAAAACGATGCAAGGGATGTAATATTTAAAATTGTACACTATACGAAAAAACATTTATATCTACCAACAGCACCATATTCACAACATGGTCAAACAAATTTTTCATTATATTCCTAAAAAATGACGCTCCTAAAGGGTAGAAATGTCCATAACTGAAGGTAATTTTGACGAGAGCTTTCGCCTTTTTAATCAATTCTAAATTGACTTTCTCTTTGTCGGTTAACCGCATTATTCTTAATTTTTGTGTCCATTCCTTAGGCAGATCGCGAAGAGTCTCGCCCAAGACCGAAATCATTGTTAGAAATACCAAACAAGCACTATTCAATAGTAGACAACCAAATACAAATATGAAGTAAACTGGAATCGCCAAATGACCCCAGCCCACAATGCAAATCCACCAATTTTGTACTGCTGTCAAGTAATAGCTCGTAACCATGACAAATGTTGCTCTCAACATCACGTTCCCCAGAATGGTGTGCAATATTGAAAATTGGGTGTAGATTTTGAAGAATTCGCATGGTTCTTTCACATGATATCTAAAACAAATAAGTATATCAATTGTCACTGAAATTACTTAAATCATGAAATATATAAATTCTAAAAACATCCTGAAAGTCTTTTCAACCAGGAATCCCATTAAACATTGTGTGGTCAACTTATCGTTAAGTTAGCATTCTCTAATGACAAGTTAATTACTTCACGTAGAAGTGATTGAAAGCACTTTCGCTATCCAATTTTGTTATCATCATGTCAAGCCCTCTGACAATGGAACTCTCCAAGTGCCCCCTAGCCTGACATACTTACGGGACGTACTGTCAAAATCAGCATTATTTGCTGATTTCGAATACGTTTGTTTTCTCCATGGAAACACCAGTTATTTATATTTTTATGCAAAAATTGCCTTTAATTTAATGAGGATCAAGATCCTTACGAGGGGATTCTGTCGTGGAGGGGATTATTGGGAGGGGATTTTGTCCAGGGGGATTTTTGACAAGGGGATTATTGGGTAGAACCACTTACTAATGCATTGTAGGTAGGTATACAATTTCATACATAATTATTAAAAACAACTAACTTTTCCACCGACAAAACGGATTCATAATCAGCGAAAACTCCTGATCTCGACTGTATGTCCGAAATTTGAGATAAAGGGTGCCCTGGGGGGGGTATATTTGTGAGTTTCTACTTAATCTTACCTAAGAATTTTGGTAATCTTCGTGATAGAGAAATTAGTATGAAACCACAACAAGCACCCAAAAACAATAATTCTACTACATTCGAGAAGTGCAGGAAGTAAAATTACAGTCCTCAGGAGCATTATCGCATAAATTTGGGAGCGAGTCCGCTCTTCGGGATTAGAAAGAATGTCTTCAACAACCCAGTAGACACAATCGAGATCCCAAAAAACCGTTGCACAGTAAAATAAATATGGCATGAAATTTCCGGAGCACAAAATAATGAAATAAAAATCAATGATTTCTCTCCTCAACGGATCCAGATATTTCGGCTGATATTTTTGGAATAATTCGTATTCAAAGCGAATGTACTCATTTGCACCAGCAATTTTATTTGGTAGGGAACTCTCGAACAATCCGTTGTATGCAAAAAGTGTGCATGACAAAACGCAGGATACAAATGGAAGTTATGCTGAACTGTACTGCCCCAAAACCCTTTCGATGGATGAATGGCAGGGTTAGGAGTAAGTACCAATCAATCAGCGACAGGATTATGGCGAGTAAACCTCCAAAATATAAGGGATACCATTTTCTTTTCTCTTTAAGGTAATATATTTTCTTTGAAACAATCCGTTGTATGCAAAAAGTGTGCATGCTAAAATGCAGATTCCAATGGAGGTTATGCTGAACTGTACTGCCCCAAAGCCTTTTCGATGGATGAATGGCAGGGTTAAGAGTAAGTACCAATCAATCAGCGACATGATTAAGGCGAGTAAACCACCAAAATATAAGGGATACCATTTTCTTTTCTCTTTAAGGTAATAAATTTTCTTTGAATTTGGATCCCATTTTAATGGAATTTCGTACATGAAGCCGTATAACCAGCCCGTGAACTTGGAACAGTTTTCCTGGAATTCAGAAAACATTGCGAGTCAGTCGATTGCGAAAGCGCATTTGTTGGAATTTTAATAGTTACTCCTGTCAGATTCGACGGGAAAAACATATTTCCCCTCTAAAATAATGAGTTAGAAAACAAGTAGTTAATAATTGTATCTGCATCCGGGGCAACATTGTTTGATACTTGGTATTTAAGGATAATTCAAGGCTAGCTTGATATTTTGCCTTGAGACTGACGGATTTTGTTAAATTAATGAAGCGGCGGTCAAATGTGGCGAGATTAACGTTTATTCATATTATGCAAAAGCAAGTATAATTAACAAGAGCTCAATATAATTTTTAAACATGCCTGTTTAAAAGCACTAACAAGGTAGTACCAGGGTCGACGATTCTAAAAAACGGTGATTTCCCTGTTTTTCTTCATTTTATCGGATTCAGCATGTCAAGAAGGCTATAGCATATAGGCACTTTTGAGCCCACTGCTTTTCCAAGGCCGTTAGTGGGCGGTCATATATACATACAATTGTAGGCTTGTATCCGAGCAAACCCAACTTTGATTCGTATTTTGCTTATATACGTAAATTTTCCTGCTTACTGCCTCTTTTAAATACGCTACGACCCAAAATTATGCATAAATTTTCTCTGAGAAACGTTTGGCGAGTAAATCCAAAACCCATTCAACAATTGAATTTGAAAGCCAAGCACAAAAATACAACCGTCTACCGACTTCGTTAGAAAAGGAATGGGTTCAAAAGTTCCTTTATTCTATAGCCTTCTTGACATGCTAAATCCGATGAAATCACGAAAAAAGTTTGGAATTGCCGTTTTTTATAACCGTCGACCCTGGTACTACCTTGTCAGTGCTTTAAAACAGGGATCTTTTGACTATTTTTATTTTTTCCAGACTAGAAAAAAACCAAAAAAATATTCGTCGTGACACAAAACAATTGGAACATAATTCCTCTTGTTTCTTCTACTTTTTCCTCGTTCTTTCTACCCGTTTTCTGCTCTTAATTTTTTGGGGTAGAAAGAACACGGATTTGTCAGGAGTGTCCTTAATTCCAAAACTATTAAACTAATTTTTATGATCCGAAATGCTCTCCTTTTGGGAAGTCATGACCATCACTCAACCAGTAAAATAATCGCTATAGAATATGTGTCCATCGAATAAGAAGATACAGTAACGGGGAACGGTAGCATGTTTTAGACTTTCACCATTGCAAAATGTGACTGTCCCTTAATTCATTGCGGATTTTACCCTCGTGCAAATCCATTTATATCCAATAACAAAACCATACTCATCACATGTTGACTCAAATTGCAAACCATATTCCTTGAAAAACTTGCACCAAGAGGGTAAAATCCCCCATAAGAAAACTTAATTGGGGGAAGTCCTTCCACTCTTTTCACCATTTCTAAACTTACTTTCTTCTTATCTCTTCTGTGTATCATTTTCAATCTCAGAACCCAAAATTTAGGAAGTTCACTCAAAGTATTGCCCAAAACTGTCACAAACGTTAGAAAGATATAACAAGCGCAATTGAGTGTTGTGCAGAACCCAGCAAAAATCAAGTAAATTGGGATCTCCAAATGACCCCATCCTGCAATACAAATCCACCATGTTTGTACAGATGTGAGGTAATAGCAACTCAAGATAATGAATGAACCTCTCAAATTCACTTTCCCCAAGACGCTGTACAAAATCGCGAATTTCCAGTAAATTTTAAAGAATTCCTCCGGCTCCGTTACTTGATACCTGTGGTTAAATCATAAATACTTTTATTTTCAGAAAAATATTTACAAGGGAAGTGCCCCAAGTGCTCCCCTAATACCAGTCATACTGCCTGGATCAGATTTTTTGCTGTTTACAATGACGTTACGAAATTACTGGAGATAGTTAGCAAAAAGTTTAATTTTAATTATTTACGTCAAAATTTGTACTAATTGGTATGAGGATCAACATCGTTTCGGAAATTATGGTCGTCACTGCATTCCATAATTCGGCAGATGGAAGTCATGGCTTGCCAAAATGAGACTTATTTGATACTAGTGGATTTGGAAACTGGTGTGGATCTCTATTCGAGACAATAAATGTAAATGGACAGTTCTACACACAAAAATTCAAATTAAAAATTATTGTGAAGTATCTCCAGCATATGCGTAATGTGATTGTAAACAGGAAAAAAGCGGATCTAGATAGTTAACCGGTAACACTTGGGACCCTTCCCTTGTTAGTTTGCATTTATTACGTAGCTGAGCTTGCGAAGCTAGTATTGAGAATGATGTGACCGTCTGT
>JAHZMX010004659.1:0-12716 GCA_027743895.1 Seira musarum
AGTGACGGAGTCCAAAGTACAATACATTTTTTTCATTTGTAAGAAATTCATACAGTTCAGTAAATTTGACCACAGTAAGGCCATTCATATTCTGATGGCAGAGTTTGAGTCCTTTTCTCAGTTTTTGTTCATAGGAATAACTGTATAAAGTACCGTCATTACGTACTATATCTTCACTGTAATAACTATCACTGAAGTCAAATAAATGTTGAATGTCCGAGGAGGATATATTATCAGCCTGCTGTTGAGTTAGTAAAGTGTGTGATTGAGTGGTATCGCTGTCTTGAGTTACGATGCGACTAATTTGGTTGTAAGACTGAGCAGCAGTTGATTGCAGAGATATTTGGGAGCATCTTAGACACGTCCAAGATATAGAGTCTGACGTTGCTCCTCTTCTCCTGCTTCGTCTTTGTCCACATCCTCCACACTGGTCCCAATTGAGATTCATATTAAATAAAACGAAGTTATTAGCTTCTTTGGGAAAGACAAAGTTAATCAGAACGGTCTTACAGAATTGAGAGTGCAATATTTTTATAGCTGCACTCTGGCTATGTTAGGCTTTGGCATAACTACTTCTCGTATGCCAGGAGCGAAAGGACCCTCTGGATACTGGTGGGTTGATTTGCATATCCTTTGTCCGTATCCCAATAGTGAATAGATCCACAATTCATAAAGGTGAGGTTTAGACGGTTAAAACACTTCACCAATAAACAGAACAACGCTGCAGCGTTTTCAGTTAACTTTAAAATTACTACTGTACAGAACTAATCCAGAGCTATCGTTTGATGCTAGTTTCAGCTTATAACTCTCATAAAAACTGTACAAAATTAATTTATTCACGGGAGCTGTGTAACTCACACGTCCGTCTCACACACACACACAAGTTATTGTCATATCAAGGCTGAAGTTATGTTTTTCGCTGAGATAGTCGGTCAATATCATCTGATCTGTACAATTTCTAATATCCAGAGACCTATTTTTAATTCTGGTATGACAAACAGGTTTTTTGTTCAACTGTTCTCCCGAAATTCCTATAAATACTGTGGCTTGTAACCGTACTCCTCCGGCATTTCGATACATATTTTTGTGAAAATTAATTAAAGATTTTAATAGATTCCATGGTGGAGTTGCGTCCTCACTCCTGTATCCACTTTGAACTGCGGCGATTTCCAGATTTCCGTTTTTCAAATGAAAAATTATTTTTGAAGCTGGAAGATATTTGATTTTAAAGCCAATTCCCAATTCGAAATTTGAGTAAAGTTGTTGGTCTTCTGGAAGGGTAAAAGAAATTAAATTTCTTGGACTCATGGATGCATCACAAAATTTTGCAATCGAATTTTCCATGCTCATGTTAGTCAACGGCCCTATTAAGATGTTTGATGGAATACCAAATTTTAGTCTCGAATTGTACATCATTTCTACTGTGAAGTTGTACTCGTTATTCAAAATGAGTCGAAGCACAGAAAAATTGTTGAACGGTGGATCATTTGAATAGTTTGAGTATGAATGAATCACTAGCAAAAATTTGTCTTGTTCTTGCATCACGTCTTGAAAAAGAAATTTGATCGACATTTCTGCAGTCATGTCCCAATTTGAGCTTTGAATTCCAGTTGTTTTAGACTGTGTGGCAGTAACGCACAGAATAAATGGGAATAACTTCGAACCCAAAAAACAAGTATTTTTTGAATAGTTCGTAGCCATTGCCGCGCAATTTTAAGATAATGTAAGTTTTTCACAAATATTTGTAAAATATTGAGAAAAACAAATCTAAATCTAAGCATGTTTAAAAAAATCCAGACGTCTGAAGGCAGTTAAAAGCTAAGTACAATGTCGTTTCGTGTGCCACAAAATATGTTGCTGTTGTTGTTTCTTCAGCAAATTCGAATAATATTTTGAATTTTTAATGCTTTAATTAGCTATCTGAGCAAAAACAATGTGTCAGAGGATTTGGACTATCACGAATCTTCTCTCGTTTATTTAAGACGGCTGGATCGATTGAAATTTTAATGTGTCGTTAACTATGGTAAGTTCTTAAATACTTATACTGCGGCAAAATTCTTAGAATAATACATGTGCGAAATAGCCATGTCTTAATTTTGCTTTGTGACTTGGCTGTAAAGTGATAGAACTGTTTTTTCTACTTCCTTTCATTGCGTGTCCAAACTCCCGACTATCTCTTGTTCTGTGGACGATTGATAGTTGATACCTAAAATTGGCACGTGTAGCTAATTTTATTGATTGACCAGCATACCATGTTTATGGAGAACTTGCTTGGAAATAGCAACATAAGTAATGACAAGTAGTTCCATGGTAAGTAGATGAAATAATCTCGAGAATTTTAAGCTAAATTAATCTCGGACTCATCTCAATAGAGGAACAGAAATAACACCAGCACGTTGACTACAAATACATTGACCCCGACACACATTAATTTCACCTGACATTACAAACAACAAAAACAGTATCAATATGAAAACTACGAGTACCCCGACGCAAAGTGCTTATCATATCCTGTTTCAAAACAGATTACTCCATAAATTCGTCAAAACGTCGGGGTTGGAAAAATCCGATCAGCCCAATCAATTCGTTCACAAAGATTGTGGCCAATTGCGCTTTTATTGGAGAAGACTACATATTTTGAGATCCCCTCCTCATCCATACTCGGTTATTGTGTAGATGCTGAAAAACGTTCACTTATTATCTTCAATGTCTATGCTGGACGTTGGCTTTTTAACCGCTTGTTACTAATTTCTCCAGTGTTTGAATAACTTTTGGTGGAATTTACCCCATGCATGGAGATTATTTTTTTACGTTTACCTACCATTCTTTATTTTAAAAGCCAATCCAGTAAACTATTCATTTTTGAATTGAATTTATATTTTAAAGTCCTCGAGGTGGTTTTTAAATCGCATATAAACAAGCGGAATTGAACGTAGTCGGTTTTTGAAACGAGTATCAGTATTCACAAATGTTCACCATTTGGCAATAAATCGTGTCTGTGATATGGATAGCAAGGAATCGGACCCTGTGCATGGAATTTTAAAACAAGATATTATGTAGTTTCGATGATGTAGAACCTCCCGTTATTTATTAACGGGCACAATTGCTGGTTTTATGCATTGAATTGAGTCAGACAAGGGAACCGTCCGAGGTGCCCCCTCTAACCGAATATTCCCGTCATACTGTCTAGATCAGGTTTTTTATGCTTGTTATGAATCTGTTTTTTTCTCTGCAAAAGCATCAGTGATTAATAATTTTAATTATTGAATGCAAAAATACCAACAGTGCATTGGTAAATACCACACCGAAGGAATGTATTATTAAAACAACCGTGCGAAATTGAATATGTTGAGTATTATTCCATTTCGCAAGACGTTATGCGATACCAACTGACCTTCCCTACCGTCTGAGTCTGAGAGAAACGAAATCGTATGGTGATTTGGGTTTAGTTAGTAAGGAGGTTCATCCTTATCCAAAAAAGTGCATATTTTGTCATGAAAAAATTATAATTAATTGTGACATTTCTGCAGAGAAAACAGCGGATTCGTAACCAGCAAAAAAAGCTTTTCTAGACAGTATGACGGTAATATGCGATTAGAGGGGACACCTCGGGTAGTTTCCTTGTGAGTTTAAGAGGCGCATTTATGTTCCCTGTGCATCACGAGACGAATATTTAGTTTAGAAAACATTTTTATTGCGTCTCTTTTGTGACGACTTCCTGTCCAGTTCCAGTTCCAGTTACGTCCCATAATGTGAAACAGTACGCATGTTTATGTAAGAATTTTATTTAGTAAAATAATTTATTTTGAACTACATGAATTATTTTTATTTTTATATTCTACATTGCTTGATATCTCAAACAAAATCCTGTATTTCTGGAATCCGTTATTCGAATATTTGCATAATATTTACACTCTGTACTACCTTGCGCAAGTCTTTCGGGGAATGCCATGAAGCCAATTACTTTCGGACATAAATAATTCTCTGGAAGACCTCCAGGTAGCTGAAGAGTGAATCCTTGAGCGAATTTATCAGGAAAGTTGTGAAACTTGCAACGGCAAATATTCCCACCGGTTGTTAGGCTTGTCGTGTAATTACACAGCTTTTCTTCCATGGGAGCATTGGGGAAAGTTGGATTTTGGATCATGACTTGCTCCTCGCAATCTTGCTTTGGATTCCCTCCTCCGCCTTGGGAGTTCATTGGGATGTTGACGTAGAACAGATCATTTCCTGTTTCGTTTTCATCAAAGTTCACACGAAGTCTGCTGTGGCTACCCATCGCTAAAAAGAAAAATTATTTAAAGTAAGAGGAAAATCCAGGGATGGTACGTGAGAAAAAGTGGAGAAATCAATTTGCGGTAAATTCCGGATTTTTTAATTTTCCCGTTTCACAAATTCACTCGGAAAGTGTCCAAAATAGCAAATAAGTAGTTTGTCTTACATGTCGTGATTGGAATAAAGTTCTGTCCACATCTCTTCTCCGCGTCGATTGCGACCCAATCCGTTAAGCAAGGTTGAGTGGATTGTTCACTAACTTTAAACCGGTCAAATAATAATTGACCGTCTGCATCCGCATCATTACATCTGTCCCACTGAAACAAAATGAAACATTTTCTCACAGTCACTTATATAAGAATATTTTTGCAGATAAATTCGAATAACTTACGGATAAGGTGGTTCCTCCGGAATTTGGCTTTACGCAAACCGAATACCGTTGATTATTTAGTTGACGAGGAAAACCAAAGCTTTTCACTGCAGCAGTAGTGGCCGTGAAATATTGTAAGCAGTCATCAGGTGCTGTAAAAAATTATAATGAAATCTCGATATAGCGGCAGTGCATGTGACGCTCATAAATTATTTACCACGGCATTCGTTAATTTTACCCACTGGTTAAAACCGGTTTATGCTTTTATCCTCTAATTAAAACCCAGAATCGATTTTTCCCCCCGAGTTAAACCCGGGTTTGGTTTTTCCCACCGGTTAAAACCGGTTTTCATGTTACCCACTTTAACCCAAATGCCATCCCTGCGTTTTTTACTCACCTTTATACGGAGAATTACAAGGTATTTGCGTAGCCCGAATGCTATAAATCGCTGACAGCATTTCAGAATGAACGATGAGGCTGATGATGTCCGAGGTTGCCCCGTACGAGAGTATCACTGTAAAATCATTTGGACACAATTTTAACGGATTTTTTCTATTTTTAAATGAGAATGCATTAACTTTGATTGACTTACTGTGTTGTCCTGTGAGGCGACCGCAGACCTTCAAAGGTCCATTCAGATTTGCTGCCCCCACAACAGTCACCGACTCAGCTTGACAGTTCCCAGCGTTTGTGCCAATCAATTGTGCTTCTTGAAGCATCACATTTACAAAGTCCAGTCGGACTTGGCATATTCCTGGCTGTTTGGGAAAGAGGAATTCACATGAGCCAGCGGTATTAGAGCTCATTAGATTCTCAACTGTTTCGACGACAGTGACGGATCTTCGATTTGAGTGGCATTGCTTCACAACTGGAGAATAAAAGGGAAGAATTACAAATGCGATAATTGTAATAAAAAAATTATGATTGAATATTGAATACGTACATTTGCAACATGTCCCGAGACCGTTTTGACATGATCCAACGGTTTCGCCTCCTGAAGCACTGCATCTCTTCCTAATAAAAAATATGAGGAATGTTTAATAGTTTTAAAAAAGATTTTGATTATCAAGATATCCAATGGACAAATTCAGAGAAACACCTAAATGGTAAAAAGAGTTAATGGGAAATTCCGGTTTTTCTTCTTTTCCTCATATATAATTATTGACTGGAAAAATGGGAAGAATGTCCAAAAGTCTATTTTCGGGGGACTTGAAACTCAAACTAAATCGCTCCCACGATTCAATAATAATAATTATAATCCATCATAGCCCAAGTTGTTAAATGCAAATCCCATTCAGCATTTTCCACTTTTTATACTAGGGAAAAAATATCTTCCATTTTTTACACCTTTTCCCATTTATTTTCCGCGAAAAGTTTCTCACTTTTTACCATTTTTCTCCTTTCTCGGGAGAAACTATTTCCCATCGAATTTTTCAAAAGAGAGAAACTTCTCATCCCTGCTTAATCCTTTTAATTTTTACTCCTCTCATTTCTTTTGGTTTTATCTGTTTCATCCATTCTCCATAATGACCAGTGGACGAAAGGCTAATGCTGTTTATGAAACTTACTTGGAAAGACAGACTCCATCCATTTGCTGCGTATTTGTTGGACTGCATGGTTCCGGTGGGAAGCTCACAAGAGCAAATGGGAATAAATCTTACATTACCCCAGCAGAACATGTAATTAAAAATTAATTTTATCGAACAAATTAACTTTTCAACAATACTGTATTTTCAAGAATAATTTAAACCTTACAGCGACCACTTCTTGGCCTTTCAATTTCAAAAGTGTCATTAGAAACTTCTGAACTTTCTGAATAACGATGTCTTCCAAAAACATTCGTTGAGAATCCAATTATGATAGCACTAATAATAAAAATTACACTGTTTAAATTAAAATTGGTCATTTTGACAATTTTTATAAAAACCTATTCACGAGCTCATTTTCCTCAAAATGAAGGAAGCGGACTAAAACGGAAGGATTGTGAGGATGTGCCTTAATATCTGTCCCCAAATCACGATTTCATTTTTATTAAATGCGTCATGTCATAGTATCATCACATCTTCATGAGTTCATTTTTTTGTGAAAGTTTAGATTCGAATTCACAGAAAAAAATGAGTTGACAATGATAGTGACAGTGACATTGGCACTCGTGGGAAAGAATTTGACCCATTTACCTCCATAAATATTTTAGGGGGTGATATGAAACTAAAATGAAAGCTTGAATAAACAAAGTCAAATTATGTAGGTTTTATTTGATATTAACGGATTTGAATTTTTTTCGTAACAGTAACTTCACCCAAACGACCATTATTCATTCCTTAGGTAGGGCAAAAGTGGTTTTCAAAAGCGCACAGTTCTCCAAAGAGAAAATCTTTATGAATTGATGTGAGTCACCCCTCTAATTTATAACGGATTTGATTCGCACGAAGAAATTTGTGAGTAATCAAGAAATATATTTTTTAAACAAGCTTAGCATAATTGATAAGTGCGAATACAAGACTGCGTTGGTTACGGATTTAGAAAATTCCCATTCCATAATAACGGATTTATTTACTCCTATTCAACATCCATGTACTCCTCTTGTCAACATCTCTAACGGATTGAACATTTTTGCTGTTGATATTCACACTTGATTTTTTTGCTTTAGTGTTGTATTCTGAATAATCAATAACGGATTCGCATGCATCTCAACTTCACATTTCGAACACAAATATCCCTGAGATTCCATTCTGACTGCCGGATTGCTGGAGTCTCAAAGTTTCCATTTTGAATTATATTCTCAGGATAATAACGGGTTTTCGTATGACCCATAACGGATTGACTAACGCATTTTTTCTGCGGGATTCAAAATTATTCTAAATTCAGATGCTTCGTCAGATTTCAAATAACGGATTTATTATTCTTCTTGTTGAACTGGGCTTCAAATCCATCATTGAAGGAAAAGCTAAATGCATTTACAAAAATCCGTTATAATTATTACCTTACCACAATCGATCTACATCTAAGGCTTCATCAATCATCCTCGTTCGTCATTATCGCTCATTCAATCCACCGACATGTCAAAGCTTAAATACCATCACTGTCTTTTTCACCTGTCGTCAAGTCATCAAACTCATTTTTTAAATGCATTTTATTTACTCAAATCATTTGAACCTTGAATTCAAGAAAAAAAAATCAAAACGTGTGAAAACTTCAATCCATTTTCATTTTTTTTTGTACGAAACACAAAAAGTGTGCTAAACCAATTTGCATTCAAAGTTGACACTGACTCTTTCTCAATTTTAATTTTGAAGAGAAAACCTTATCTGACTCATTTTATTTTTTTCTGAGGGGAAACCAAAGCCAAAGCCCATCTATCGACCATGGCGGAGCTGAAGATGAGGAAGCTCGACGAGTGTGCACACAACTACTGTGTCCCGGTGAGTCCATCCACCCTCCCTTCCTGTTTCACTTGAAATATTTGATCAATAAAAAAAATGATGATGATTTTCACAGACATTCAATAACTACGGCCAATGTCAAATCCCATTCTGCTGCAACCCAAACGTCATATGTGACAAGGATGAGCCGAAAGAGATCCGTGAAATCCTCAGAGAAGAACTGATCGCACCATCTGAAAGACCGGAAGTTTCTCGATCTCCTCATCAAAAAACTGGACAAGGGCGCCTACCGAATAAAACGAGATGAAATGTTCCGCAGGATGCAGATCGAGAAGGACGAGAAAGAATTTCAGGATTGCTTGTGCGAGGTAAATCAATAAAATAATTTTTGATGTGAAGGAATTTAATTCACTTTTTTTTGTCCAGGCGGAGCGCTCTAAGGAACGAAGGCAGGGGCAGATTTGTGCGGAGCAGAAGTTCGCCGCAGCTTTCAGGGAAATGAAGGATGAAGAGATTCGCGAATCTGCTTTCAAGTAAGATCCAATCTAACCTCTTTATATAACGGCACTATAACTATAACGGATTTTTTTTAGGAAGCAATTGAAAGCATGTGCTCCCGAGATCCGTGAACTTGAGCGTCAGATCCGTCGTGCTTATTATGCGAAGACCTTGAACGCCCAGAGGATTGAGGCGGATGCCCTGAAGCTCGAAGAGAAGGTCCGTGAAAGGGACCATTACGAAATGATGCTGGAACAGTTGGAGAAATTCGATCGAGCGGAGAGGGAAAAGCTTCAGGCGGACTTCATCAAAAAGAAGGAGTATTTGGGGGAGTTGAAGAATCAAATGGAGGATGTGGGGAGTAAAATGGCGAATAAAATTGATGAAATGAATAAGGATAAGGCAATGATTGATGAGATTATCGCGACGATTAAACAGGAGGAGTTGGAGTGAGTTAATCCTGATCACGATAGTATTAATTTTGAGATTTTAAAATTAATTATGATTGTATTGTTGGATAGCGACCTCAAGGAGAAAGTGGATAAGGTGAAGTTGTATCAGAGTGAAATTGGCCATTTCCTTCATCACAGAGAGGTCTATCGCGAGAAGGAACGGGAACGTGAGTGGAAGGAAGAAGAGTAAGTGAAAATAAATACAAAATTAATTTTTAAAATGAAAGCTCGATATAGCGGTCATGGTTTGTTATGGACTTGGGCAGCAAAATGTTGTCCGTTATAAAAAAAACACACCTTCACCTTCTGGAGCTGTTTGGTAGCTTAAAACTATTTCAATTGACAACAATCCGTTACAATAATTTAAAAAGCTTTTTCACAAATGCGGAAAATCCGTTATTGAGGGAGAGATTTCTTATAAATGGGATCTGTATTAAATACGTTAGCGGAAGTAGAGTAGAATATTTCGTTGCTTTAGATTAAATTGAATTTCCGTTTCTGTTTACCGTTACCTCTATAACGGATTTGTAAAGTCCGAAGATTTTTCTAGGAAGGTAAACGCAAACGTGAAGTGGGTAAATCCGTTATTAAAAGATGGAAAAATTAAATGAATTATTTTTGGTTAACTATAAGAAAAATACAATCCGTTAAGAAGTCAATGTCATGTTGGCATTAACTTCATGTAAATCCGTTATGAAATACTTGAAAATCACTTTGAATTGACTCAAAATCCGTTAACATCAAATCCGTCATAATTATTGCAAGCGTAAGTCCACCTGAAGAACCGGCTCGAATACTCTTTTTTTTCTAAATCCGTTACTCAATTTCTGACATCAAATGCATCGTGGTCGTGTGTCAAAAAAGTTCGTAATCTAAATCAGCCGTTATATTGAGCTTCCAGTGCTTCTTTCTCCAGTCGTCGCCGCAAATACATCGAACAAAAGGAGAAGGACATCGCAGCCTTCAAAAAAGCCAAAGAAGAACAAGACGCCGCAAAAGCCGCAATCGTAGCAAAAGCAATCGAGCGAATGATGCAAGAACAATTCAAACAAGAAGAAATAGAAGAACTCCGCCAAGAATTGATGGAAGAAGAATTGAAAGCCGAACTCCGCCAAAAAGAACTGGACGACATCGCCCGTCGCAAAAAGCAAATGGAAGAGCTCCGCCAAGCGGCTGAAGAAGCAATGCGCCTGCGCAATGAACGCATCGCCTTCGAAAAGAAAGAGGAGGAGGAATACCGGCGCCAACTGATGGAAAAATTCGCGGAAGATGAGAAGCTCGAGTTCATGGGCTACCAGAAGCGTCGAGCAAGGGAAAGGGAACACCGGAAACAGGTGGAGCAAATGATCGCCGAGCGGAGGTGTCTCCGAGCCCAAGAGAAGGAGAAAGATCAGAATGTATTGGAATGCTTCCGTCTGGAGAATGAAAGACGACAAACAATCATCGATCAAGAGAGGATCCGTTTGCTCAAGGAACATGGAGCAGATATCCTTGGATTCATTCCCCGGGGGGTTATCAAAAGTCAGAAGGAGTTGGAAGCCCTCGGAGAACCTTTCTTGTCGTACTACAGGAATCAGCCTTTGGCGCCTGATCCAAGTACAATTAATACGGAACCTTGTGAAGAGGAGATCTTCAAGAATATGCCGCTCCCTCGTCATGTCAGATAATTGATTATGATCATGAATAATTATTGTTCGCACAATTTTTAATTAAGATTAATTTTCCAATTGCGATTGATAATGACTGTAAAATAAAAATGCAATTTTGATAACGCTTTTAAAATTGATTTAAAGTTGCAACTGTCCCCCGAACTAGATTTTGTGGTTGTGGACTGAACTGAAATGCTTCAAATCAGAAAGCACGATTGCGAATGGTTTTCTTTTGTCGGGACCGTACTCATTTCATTTTGGTGACGTTTGTTTTCTCATGGATTATTTCTTTATTAACGGCTTATGATATGTAATAGTTTTTAGTTCAAAAATGATAAGCCGGATTGTATTTGATCTTGTCAATTTAGATTAAGTTATTACGTAGCTGAGCGTAGCTAAGGAAGTATTGAGATTGACGTGTCCGTCTGTCTGTCCAATCGATAACTTTCGAAAGAGGTCACCGATTGGCATAAAATTAGGAACAAAGCTTCCTGGCACAGTGATCACGAACCATATTACTTTTCAAAATTTTAAGTTAAGTATTAACGGCGGGGTCAACCGGAACGGTTTTTCAAATGGAACATGGCTTGTGAAAGCAAAACTGTATATTTGAAATTTCGAAGATTTTTTGAACTGTCAACGACAGGAAGCCGTTGAAGATTATTTTCATTGTAACATATGGCTTGTGATACCTCATTCGAAAGATCTTAAAATACTGATGAATATTACAGTTATTTTGGTTTTTTTAAAATGTTTCAACCGCCAACGACAACAGGCATTTAAACATGTTTCGTTGCAACATATGACCGTGTAATACCTCATTCGAACGAAAACAACTGCTTTATTTGACTGTGTATGAAGCTTGAGAGACATTATAACAGTATTTTTAGATCAACTTTTCCCATGTTTAACCCTTCATCAGCTACGTCATTATCGCTGTTTTAACAGCTTTATTGAGAATTCCATAAAAAAATGGATTGAGTACGTAGCGTAGTTTAGATGAGCTCTTGTTGATTAGGTTAGGTATTTAATTTAACTGGCAATTAAATGAACTATCTGAAAGCCGTGGGATCAAATGGTCCAATATTTATATGGTTCAATTAGCATTGCAAAGTAAGTGAATCGAAGCAATATTTGTGAAGCCCGTTCCAGGGAAAGGTAAAGCTTTTTGATGAACAAACATTATATTTTATTTTTATTTCTTTTCAATTCTGAGTTGACAAAAAGCGTTTCAGATTATTTCGATAAAGAAAATTTATTGTTGGCTATACTCAAGACAGAATCCAGTGTTGGCCAAATCTACCACGGGTGGCCCGGCAATTGGAGATGGCATCACTTGAAGGCACAAACATCCATGCCCACCGGTGCTATTATTATTGTCGATCGGGGAGCAAGCGCACTCATAATTAGGGAGGTTGTTATAGACAGCACATTGGGCAGGACAGTCGTTAGGATCCACAGGAGGAACGAAGGCAACTGGAGGTGTAGGTGGAAGTTCTCTATCATCGAAATTCACTAGCAGTTCATAAGGCTTCCACGAACTGGTTTGTGGTTGTGGATCAAACTCTTCACATTGACGGGGCTGACCTTTCACTTGAATCCAGTCTGTTGTGCAGTGATCGCCTTTTATCAGGTCTGGCATAATAGCACTGATGATGTCGAATGGTTTCCCTACTGCGTCTGCGCATACGTTCCACTAAAATCATGCAAAAGCAAGGAAAAGTAAATCTAACCATTTAATTTAGAGAAATGGTTATAAAGGCTGATTCTTATGGTTCAGGGATGCGAAATTTCCCACTTTTAAAGAATTTGCTTCCCAGTGGGAAATATTTTGTCAGCGATTACATTTAAAACACGGGAAATTATATTTCATATCAAATTGGGCTATCCATATGGGTAGCAAATGAGTAAACATATATATTTTGAATTGGACATTTATTTGGTCAGTGGGCAAAAAGCAGACATGGACATTGGGTAAAAACGGGTATGGACAAAAACGGGTTAAAATGGGTTTTTACCCACCCCGTGTGAGGTGGGCTTTAATGGGCAAAATTAAATATAACGTTAAATTGGGGCAAATGAAACGCGC
>JAHZMX010004660.1:0-11389 GCA_027743895.1 Seira musarum
AAGAGCTTAAAGAGTCCTTTCGAATAATGTATCACAAGCTATACTTGAGCAAAAACTCTGAATAGCTCAGCGACGTAATTACGTTGAATGAATGACTCCAAAAATTTTCAGCCTCCTGCCATTTGCCTTTTTTTTAATTTGAAAATAATTCTGCCCCTTGCCCCGCTGCCGAAGCTCTCATAAATTCAGCACCCTCCATTTCTTTCTATCATCAAATCCTTCTAATTATTTGCTGTAGAATATAATTAATGCCTTTTAATTAGTGCATAAACATAATAATTATGTAAAACTTTCCTCGCTTCAAAGACATCCAGGTATCCCTCCCCCATATTGGAGTATTGATCGTTGAATCCACCCAAGGAATTAATTTCTAATTTCTGGAAAAATTACATTAAAAAAACTTGTAATACTTTTTTCTTATTTGCGAAGCTTATTGAAACGAAGCGCATGAAACATGCAAGGAACATGTAAGAAAGTACCTAAACAGCACATAACCTTATGCATAACCCCTTCCAGAAAAATGGGTATGGATGGTCCAGTGACACGCTGAATTAAGCAATTTTCCTAAAAACTTTGTATGAAAAAATTTTGAATTTCAAGAGGTACTTCATTTTCCCTTTTTTACAGGAACATTTTCCTAATCTAAATTTTATTTAAGGCTTGCCCTAATCAATACAGTCCATGTTCGCTTTCTTTGACTTTGGAAAGGTCTTAGAAAATCATTTTAACTTTCAAAGCCTACCATATTTCAATGCAATATCCGCGATGCTCAATTAAGTATTTACTATTTTCCCTGCAATATTGTGAGTTCAGGGTCACCGGTTTTATTTGATTTTCGAAGCTATGGTGCGTTCTAATGCAGTCTTACTATCTTCCAAGCTCTAGACACAACTTTTCTCCTATCTGCTTTAATATTTTCAACGTGCTTAGCGTGTAAAGTTTTCTATTATATGTTGGAATTGGAATTATTTGTGGACATTTTTTTACATAATTAACGGTTTCAACTTCAACTACCATTCATTTAACTGATTGCTACAACTCTGCAACTTTTTAATAGAAATTTTTGATTGCAGAAGACTTGATCCGCGTACTCACAAAGAATCGTAGAAAAACTTCAGTTCCATCTTCCTCAAAATGGCGTTAACAACCGGTTCCTTAAATGTGATTTCCGTTCTTCAGAACACCGATGTCTTCTTCGCCAAATTCGATTTTTCCTCTAACAGCCTAAAAGAAAGTAATTGGTCGCGAGGAAAGCTGACAGTAAGGAAATCATTCTGGATTTACTCAAAATGGTCAATGCCAATTGCTATAATTCTGCTTGGTTCTAACCTAATCCGTCTTGCTCACTTCAGTGACGGGGCCTCCAATTTCTTGGAAATTGCTTACTGCGACCTCCGTTTACTAATGACTAGTGTATCCTTTGCCAACTATTTGTGTATTGATGCAAATTTTGCATGCTTCTGTTATGGTGTCACCCAACTTTGCAAAAATTTACCTCCAAATCGAAACACGAATCTTAGCTGTACGACCATGAAAGAAGTTTTTATTTACTTGTATGCATTCAGCTTTGCAATGTTTCCGTTACTATTAGGCATTATGCCACTTTTGTCAAAACACGATCCATTTGTAAATCTTTTGTGGACTTTATTTAAATTTTTAAATTTCAACGAAACCGTTGGACTTTATATGGCAAAATTATTTACTTTGTTGCACCTTTCCCTCCTTTCATTTCATGGAACCATTGTTCTATTACTTTTTTTCATGTACTCTATTATCTTCTATGAAGGAAGTAATATCCTATCTCATTCTTTAAACGTTCGACAAAGTACAAGTTTTCCGTCGCATTTCCAAAAGTCTTTGCAACTCTACAAGAAACTGTTTATGTTAGTCCGGATTTTTGATGACTCTGCAGGAGACTTTATGTTTCTTTTGATTGGATTTGGTTGCTTAATTGCTGGTTTTGGAGGATTTGGAGCAGTTACGATGTTAAATCGTGTGCCAGTTATCCTGTACCTATGCTTTCCCATCACATTAATATTTTGCTTGATCGTCAATTTCCTTTGGGTCACATTGGAAGCAGTTGTGCATGTCAATTCAATTCGCTTTAAGTCATTTTGGAAGGAACAAACTTTTCGAAATCGAGTGGAACGCCGACAATTGAAGGCTTGTGCTGTAGTTGCTTATAAAGTGGGTAAAACATGGATCATCCAACAGAGCACTGCTTTTACTATTGCTGATACTATGCTCAACTTTACCGCTACCTTAACACTTACTTACGTGTCTCCATAAAAATCACGTACATAATTTTAATTACGTGATGTAAACTGAGTTTCCATTACCTGATAACAGATTATAAACTATAACATTAGTAAAAAATAATTTATTGGTTAATGTATTGATTTGATGGTGAATGATAATATGATTTAGAGGCAGAACGAAAGAACAAACAAAATTTGATTTCATGGAAAATTAAACAGTCCAAAGATTTTGTGATGGACTAAGGTACCATAAAACAATTCAGTTTACTCTTTTGTTCGTAAAAAAATCGTGTCATACAAAGAAAACGAAAAAAGCATAAAAGCATTGACTAATAGGTACCCTTGCTGCGGATATTTCTGATATTTTATCAGCATTTTTGGACATAGAAATCATGTTTTTTCCAGATTTTGTTTTTTCCTTTCTTTTTAAAAGAAGTTACATATCCAAAATAGATGTCCGCATATTTCTAAAGAAGGTAGAATTTGAAGGAGTTTTAAAAATAAATAGCTAAATTATATTACTGATAAAATTATGCATTGTGTAATACAAACCAATTCTCGATTTTCTTAAGCTTTTTAGTTCAGATCCAGGTCAAACTAAGGCAACATACATTTACTTCTCTAGTATTGAATTATTTATTTGTTTACATATGCGCTATTAAAAGCTATTGTGTAAAAAATATTTGCAATCGACTCGGGTTATTTTAGACCAGTCTAACTTTAACCATTCCGCTGACCACTTCGAAGGCAAAACTAAAATTTGGGATTTTTTCTTTACAATGTCGTTAACAAAAGGATCATTAAATGTGTTGTCCATCCTTCAAAATAAAGGTCTCGACGTTTTCGTTGCAAAGTTTGACTTCACTACAAACCAAATTGAAGAAAGCAGTTGGTGCAGAGGAAAAATTTCGTGGAAGAAAGTCCTCTGGATTTATTCTAAGCTGACTTTTATCATTACGATACTTGTGGTAGGGTCAAATCAAATCTTTCTCGGACTTTCTAATGAAGGATCCGACGATTTCCTTGAAATCGCTTACAACGCTCTTCGTCTCCTAATGACTGCAGTATCATACGCAAGCTATCTTTGTGTGGAGGCTGATATTCCTACATTTTGCTTCATGATTAACCAACTTTGCAAAAAATTACCTTCAAGTCGGAACCAGAGTTTAAGGAAGGCGTCATTGAAAGAAATCTTCATATATTTATATGCACTGTCCTACACTGTATTTCCATTACTGTTAGGCGTCATGCCACTCGTATTGGATAGCGACCCAACCGTGAAAATTTGCCAGACTATTTTGAATTATTTAAATTTCAATAAAGATATAGGATTATATGTTGGCAAATTTGTTGCATTTTCGCACTTAGTTCCTCTATCAGTGCATGCGTCAATAATTATCCTCTACTTCTTTTTGTACCTCATTGTGTTTTTCGAGGGAGCTAAAATATTATCGTATTCTTTAACCAGTCCGAAAACGACAAATTGTTCTGAAAAGTTTCGAAACTGTTTTAAACTTTACAATGAAATGTATATTCTTGTCAACATTTTTGCAAACGTCACAAGTAACTATCTAGGCTTCTTGGTTGGACTAGGCTGCCTAATTGCGGGACTTGGAGGATTTGGAGCAGTAACTATGTATAAGCGTGTACCTCTAATTTTGTATATATCCTTTCCTACCACATTAGCTTTCTGTTTAATCATTGATTTTCTTTGGGTGCCATTGGCAGCTGTAGTTTACGATAATTCAATACACTTTAAAATATTTTGGGCTGCGCGAACCTATCGCAATCCTGTAGAGAGGCGTCAGCTAAAGAGTTGTGCTTCAATTGGATATCGAATAGGCGCTATACGAAATGTTCATCAGCGCATTGCTTTGACCATCGGTGACAACATGATCAATTTTGCAGCTACTTTAATACTTACTTATGTGACGTTGAATAAATCAAGCTAATTGATTAACAATTTCAAAAACCAAACCAAATTGTATATATGTGTACACATCGTGTATTATTTTTTCATCAAAACATTCTTAGCAAAACTTTGTTAAACTCTCACATTCTCATATGTCAAAGGTGTGGTGGTTTTTCTGTGGCAGCTTTTTTTGTGCTTACAAATTGTCGTTATGAGCCGATATGTCTCACATTCCGCCGAACACGCAATAGTTCTCAATCAATAACAAAAATAATGTTTTCTTACTAATTACATTCGGAAAAATGGTTCTGAGTGTCAAAAACGAATTTTTTATCTAACCTTTCACGCCCATGAGGAAAAAATAAACCAGACATAAAAGCATTCATTTATAGCTGGTTAAGACGGCAAAAATAAATACTTACATAAATACAAGAGCTGTTACTGCTGCAGCACATGATACGTTTATAAATGATGACAAGTTTGCCTGGTAACTGGGATATGTTGAGAATAATTATGGGCAAAGTAATCTTTATCAATACTGATTCACCTTGTAATGTGGTTCATTAAAACTTTGACATTTGCAGGGGGAATATTTGGTAAGCTCATCAGGTCAAATACAAATGTAGCAGTAGTACAACAAACTATAATATTTAATTTTAAAAAATGAATGCATTTAAACCGGAAGATAAAGTCTCCATTTTTCGCTTTAAAATATTCGCTTCCATTATAATTGTTACCACATAAATGCGAAAACATTTCATGTCAGACTTTTTTGGTAGTGAGCTATACTGTTTCATGCGCTATGGAATTGTCGGTAGTCATTAATATTAATCGATGTTATGGAGATGTGACACAAACAAACAAATGTCAATACGTAAGGGCATCGGCAGAGCATAATGCATGAAGTTTTGGATATTCGTTTACGAAAATTTCTTATATTTATTCATTGCCGTGCATGTACTATTTATGTAATGTCTTTTTCAAAAATATTTACTGTAAAGTATCACCATCTTAGCCTCATTTGATCAATTGTCTTGAGTACTACAAAAAGATAGGCTTAAACTCGTAACGTGCTCCAAAAATTGTCCAAGAAAGCACTTATAACTCCATGATTTTTGCCGCAGACCTCATGCAATTTTTTAGTTCATAAAATTAAAGAATGGACTGAAAACACACCTACACGTGTCAATTGGACTGCTATAGCGTCGTCGGATCTATACCTACTATCGTCTCTAGCTCTTGCTTGAATAAGGTGGAAAATCTTAGAATTTGAGAAAAATTGATTTTAGTGAAATAACCATATACTTTTTATCTCAATAAAAATTAGTATGAACGAAGTAATTACGATGCAATTCGATCAAAATTCCATTCGTATTTCTTTAGTTTTCATTGCATTCGTACTTTGTCAGACACAATCAGGAGATACCAAACACAGTCTTTGGGACAGCACGTCAACACGTTCCCTGAAATTTATTATGGATAATGTAAGGACTAAACCGGAAAATTTCTTTCTGGTCATTCATTCCTACTCGAATTACACGAATTATCCTTTGTATAGCAGACCAGGGCCTCAAGTGATTACAACTGATTATTATGACTACGATTATGGCAATGGAAGAGAGTGTCAATTTTTTAGATACGGGTCAAGCTCAACAATTCTCCTGGGCCCATGGACAGTTCATAGTGTTGTAAAGATAATTACTGGGTTTTGCCTGGCATCCTACCATCCCAGGAATTTGATTGCTATTACATCCGTACATAAAAAGAGGAGTACTTTACCAGAAGAACTTGATCTAAGATTTAGAAATTTACCTGCATCAAAAATCGTGTTCTATTTGGATAAAACAAAAGGGAAAAGACTCAAAGTTACCGCAATCAGAAGTGGATACAAAAATGGAATTGGTGCAAATTTGAAGCTTTTAAAAATCCCTATCGCATACCACAAAGACCTTTTCTACAACGGAGGCAGAGTACGTATATTGGCGCTGTTAGAAATGCGTTTTATTGAGAGCTACGAAAAAGGATTTACAAATTGCCACCATTATATTAAAAATAGATCAATACTGGCTTACATGTGTTCAGATAATTTGTTAGCGTTAGTAAATTTGGTTCAGCATCACAATTTCAGCTTGGAAATTTTCTCAAAGGACTCGGAATTTGCTCAAAAGTTTCACATTTTATCCGGCCACCAAGTCATATCATCAAATACGATAGCAGATGGTGTGACTAACGGCGCGGAATCCTTTGTTTATGATAGGTTTGACGCAACGGTTTTTTCATATTGCAAAATTAAACGCCCGAAATATGGTCAATTACTGTTGTTTAATAATGTCTGGACTTGTGCATTTTCAACGAGGATTTGGTTTGCTGTGATAACGTCATATATTTTGATTATTTGGATTATTCATAAATTTAGCAATGTTGGAATTTCCCGACTAATGTTTATGAAAATTGCTGTTCTATTTGGACAATTTGTAGAAAACCCAGTATCCGGAAAATTTAAACTAGTGTTTCTTCTGACATGTGTTATGTCCGGCTTTCTTAGTAATTTATACGAAAATAATATAATTAGCATCCTTACTGTTCCGGAACCACCAAATGTGCACAAGAGTTTAAGAGAGTTACTGGAAAATGGATATAAAATCTTGTCTTTTACCCATTCCACTAAAAAATCGTTTTATCTTGAAACTTTCAAACCTGCTTTTGATTACAAAAATTTGTCCAATATGTTTCCGGACAGTTTTTATTTCACACCTGAATTTGGTGATTCATACCGTGTTGCAAAGTATATTATCCAATCAGACTTATATACGTTCACTGAATCAGCGGAAAATGTAAGGACGGTTATTCATTCAATTGAACACAATATAAACTTTCAATGGAACATATACAATCAGACTTATATACGTTCACTGAATCAGCGGAAAATGTAAGGACGGTTATTCATTCAATTGAACACAATATAAACTTTCAATGGAACCTGACGTACAAGTGCTTTGTAGTTCCGGATCGTATTCTTGAAACTTCAAAGTTTTGGATTATGTACACAGTCAACAGGCATTGGCTAGCAAAAACTCTAGGAAGAATGCGGGAAGGTGGACTCTATGACTACTTTAAAAAGAGAATAGATTGGGCAGAGAGGCTTCAGTGGAAACATCCTTTGTTTGACGAATCTCCAAACAAAGCGATTGTACAAAACGACCATATTAACCTTAATAGCTTGATTCCAGTAGTAATTCTGTGCAGCTCGGTTTACTTGTTAACAATTATTCACTACCTAATTATTCATAAATCTGAAGTCTATTCACACCTTTCTAGACTTTTTCATTGCAAAGTGGAACTACCCATTAGCTTTGTCCTTGGAAAAGAAAGAGTGCGCAGTTTCGCTGTCAACACGCAAGTCCCACGGTGATAATTGCAAGCTTAAGAATTATTTAAAGGCTTTAATAGCAATATAAAATATACTTAAATCTGGGAAATGTAAAATGAGAAAATTCACACCAGTTTTATCCGCCAAATAGATAGACTTATTCCTTGGTTTTGCTTTGGGTAATTTATCCTCCACGGTTCACTTGGGGATTTTGTAGCAAAGATGAGCAGCACAATTTTGTTCATATAAGCACCAAAGTATTTAGATACAACCAACTCTAAAAATGGTTTTCATCACATTCTTCTACAGATATCGTGTAGTCGTCACAAATGAAAAAGAAAAAAATATATACGCCAAGTTTATACAAAACCTAATTAATTTCGAAATGGAAAAATTCAAAGACCACGACCACTTCCTTCACGTGTCCTAAGTATCGACAAATATTTGTTTCATTTGCTTACCGTAATACTGGCGAAATGTGTTGTGGTAACTTGTATGCCTACTGCCAGTAAGTTCTTCCTAATAATTAACGTGCAGTATCCCAATGGGCTTAGGGAAGTATTGAATGTGGAATTATTTTACTGGCGAGTGCGTTAAAACCCAAGGGATCCCTTCAGATCAACTTCAGTTTTAAAATACGTTAAGTTATGTGTGTGTATCCGTGCCCCAACGATCTCTAAAGTGCNACCGTAATACTGGCGAAATGTGTTGTGGTAACTTGTATGCCTACTGCCAGTAAGTTCTTCATAATTAACCCGCAGTATCCCAATGTGTTTAGAGGAGTAGTGAAGGTCAAAATATTTTATTGGCGAGTGTGTTAAAACCCAAGGGATCCCTTCAGATCAACTGGTTTATGTTTTAAAATACGTTAAGTTATGTGTGTATCCGTCTGCAAACGGTCTCAAAACTACGAAGAAAAATCCAAGGTCTACTACGTCTTAGGTTAGACAAACATAAAGTGAAACTTGCTTTGAAACTAAAAAAAACACCGATTTGTTTTTACTTCATCAGGAGCAATTTTATCCCTGTACGCACAAATTTTACGTTTATTTAAAAAAAAAATACACAATCTTTAACAATTTTGAAAAGATTGAAGGTTTGCTAGCTAGCTACTGGTAAAACTGCCAAGATACATTCTGAAAAGAAAATAATTGTCATTGACTGTTTTTTCCTCTTTACAAAGTGAAACGTCTGTATTATTCGCTGAGATTCTAAATCCACTTGTTCCTAATTGCCACCTTTTCTTCCCAAAGACACTGCTGCAATGGCTAAATTACTCACCTGCTCCTTGCAACTATTCACATTTTTGGTGGTTACAAAATGCAATGTATGTGAAACCTCTAACTGGGATATGACTGCCACCATGACCACAAATTTCATTCTTGAAAACGTTATCCAAGAGATAAACAAATATCTACTTGTGCTACACTCATTCAATAACTATTCTGACTATCCACTGTACAAGATTTCTGTTATTCGTGTAATTACAAACGAGATCTACAATTTTAGCAAACCTGTGATGCTCGCGACAGGGCTAAAATTTGGAACCCCATCCGTTATACTCATTGGGCCTTTGACTAATCTTAGCATGGAAAATTCTATGCTGAAATTTTCAAAAGCTTCTATGTCTCCAAGAAATTTATTAACTTATATTGTTCCTGAAAAGCAACACCTACCTCACACATTCGAAGAAGATCTGAGTCTTAGGATTAAATACATCCCAGCGACGAAAATACTATTTTATTTCAAAAATAAGAAATTAGAGCATGTTTTAGTGCAGAGTGGATACACGACAAAAGATAATTTGAGTCCTCCTTGGCATTTGCTGAAAACTCCAATCCTTTTTCATCAACTAATGTTTCAAAATGCTGGAGGAACCGTACTTTTACATACAGCAATTTTTTGGCGCCATGTGGACGAAACTCAAATTTGTTCTGAGCTCATTAAGTCACGGGCTTTGAACGTCATGGATTGCACACATCAAATGATAATTGCCACTGATCTTGGTAAAAAATACAACTTTAGTTTCCAGAGATGGGACTCTATGTACAGCTATGTTATACGACCACCATCAAATCAATTCCTTGTGGGTAGTATTCGCCCAAGTGTCTTTCTATGGCATAAGACAAGATTTCTAGACGATCTCGCCTTAGTTCCATCCTACATAAGTTGGTACAAGCCTGTATACTGCAAAAAAGTTGCTAAGCAAAATTCCACTTCAGTTTGGAATGCATCATACTCATACTGGATCATACCATACTCCACATCGGCTTGGGTGGTTATCATAACATTTTATGTTCTTATTTTTACTGGAATTCTAAACATTAATGGATTCTATTTGAAACATTGGGTCAATCACGTCGCTATAATTCTTAATCAATCTTTTGCTTTACCAAAATCGAAAACTCTGGCATTTGTCTGCATATCTCTTTTATTCCTTTCCATGTTTATGAGTAATTTGTACCAAAATGACATTACAAGTACGGTTAGTATTCAAATACCCCCGAATATAGTAAAATCAATGAATGCCTTAATACTAAATGGCTACAAACTTTTAGCATTAAACGGTCATAAAAACCTAATTTCGTCTATTTACAAAATCAAAAACATGAGTCATCGTTTAAACAGTAGTTTGTATTACGCACCAAAAGACTTCAGTCATCAGGATATCATGAAGTCGTTAACAAGAGGAATGTTTTTACTTCAATTTCTCACAATTGGTGGGGAAAAACCTATAGATTTTATACAAGACCGGGTCAATAATGTTTCTTCCGATGGTGTGTTTATGTGTCATTATGTTCCAGAGAGAATCCTTGAGCAACCCATGTTTTTTACCATTTACACAGTTAACAGACATTGGATGAAAAAATCAATATCTGGGCTAGTGGAAGGTGGAATTTCCTTGCATATTTCGGAACGAGCTGATTGGGCTTGGAGACTCTATTACAAGCAACCACTCTTTGACCAGTCTTTAACTAAACCTGTAGCACTAATGGATACAATCACGTTTTATAAACTGTTTCCTGTGGTGGTTGTTTGCTCATTGATTTATATAGTTTTAGTATTGAGTTTCATTTTCGGATGGTTTGTTTCAGGCAAAATAAAATTATGGCACTCTAGACGACGTGAAAAAGTTACGGAATTTTCTGAAAATGTATTGAGTGGGATGGACCGTAATATCTGGTGATTGTTGTAAAATTCAATAAATAAAAAAATTAATATGATAAACTCAACTTCATTTAACCTTCTCTTGTGATGGTTACATAACTGTTCCAAATAAGCTACGTTTTGCTCTTGTAACAATTAATAAAAATATTGTAGCCAATTACATAAACTCTGTTTTCGTTTGACTAAATCTAGCAAAATCAGGGAGAATATTTCAAATTTTTTCCTGGGAAATTAAAAGGTAGTGTTGATTTGGTAAAATGTAAAATCAGTAATTTCACACCTATTTTATCCACCAGCCGGATCCACTCCTTACATTGGATTTGCTTTGCGTAATTTATCTTCTACGGTTCAAATGTGAATTTTTAAAACTCAACAAGACCAGAATAAACGAAACAATTTTGCTATAAAGTTACGTAGAGCAAATCCCAAAATTGATTACATTCATGTGTAGGCGTCACTAATATGAAAGAAAATTAAATGACTCATACAAAAATTAATTAATTTTGAAAGGGAAAAATCCAAGGACCACAACTATTTGCTTCACGTGCCCACAATATCTACAAAATATTTACTTCGTTTTTTTCACCAGAATATAAGCAAAGATAAAATGCGTTACAGAAACCTAAACTTACAACTGTGAGAAAATTCGAAGTAAATATAACCCCGCATTATACTAACGGG
>JAHZMX010004661.1:0-10115 GCA_027743895.1 Seira musarum
ACACGGAAATAAGTTTACTTATCAGTTCAAAAATGTAAATCATTTGTTCTATCCTCATTTGCATAATTCTGAAATATGGATAATTTTCTTTCATTTCAGATCTATGAACGATTAAAAAGTGCTTCATACATTACAAACACGACAAGCTTTCCCGATTCCTTCAGTAGACCTGCTCACTTTCATGCAAAACGTAGAAACAGTATTTCAAACATAAGCAAAGCGACAAGTCACAAACAATCTTATACTCTTGCAGCAATGGCATTTTTCTTAGGTGCTATTATTGTTGTTATCTGCAACGTCGTCTTACAACTCCCTACAACTACAAGTTTTGGATTGAACACAAAATTTAGTAAATTTAAAAAAAATTGCTAATCTAGTTTATCGCTCTTGTAGTCCAGCCTAACTTACTTAATTACCTACTTACTTATTTGAAGTGCCACCTGCGGAATGTGTAGATTACAACAACATTCCCGTATTGGGTCCCGTGCCGAATTTATCGTATAACTGCAGCGTATACTTTTCCTGTGAACCTGCTGAGGTGGGGTATCCTAATCCTACTAGGCCTAGTATAGCAATGCCTTGTCCACAGGATTCCGATGGTAACCTACTTTATTATGACTTCATGAGTTGCAAATGTGAAACGGCAGATAAGGCTAGATGCTTTGATATCGGCAGTATAGACGACGCCAAATGTAAGTTTTTTTAATTTAAGATATAATTGTATTTCTACATGATTCGCGATTGAGTTGTTTATTTATATTTTGTAGATGTATTCATCTGCACTGAACCATTCAAGCCGTAATGGTATTTTTTTCCTGACAGACCTATTCTCCATGTATACTTATGAAATGTATATGTACTTATTTAAGACATCCACTACATTGTATTAATTGTACACCAATTGTTGTTTATTTTATTTCAATGCAGAATTTTTGTTCTGGTAAAAAAAAGTATTGTTAAAAAATGACACGCTCATTATACTACTTACATTAGAATTTAGTTACCATATACTCTGATTAAAAACGCCGTGTTGAAGTCGTACGTGGGGATTGAGTGGAAGAAAATAAATAGAATTCGAGGCGTCATGTGTCAGAATATTGGGCGATGAAAACTACTCAACAAGGTTCCAAATCCAGTTTGCAAAATCATGTTGCACAATAATTAATATTTTATAAATGTTTACCTGAAAAGGGATTGAACCGCGACCACGACCACATTCGAAGTCCTCGAAACTGCCGGAAGATTTCTGGCATGGTTTTGTATTTTGGTTTTACTGCAATATCTTCTAGCAATCAATGTCACTTTCAGATAATTCATTTTTTTATGACGTACGCTATCTTAAACCTCCGACAGTTTTAATTGCCCAACATGAAAGCTACGCTTATTTAAATTGACAAAATTTATAAACCTGATCGATCATTGGTTGTTGGCTTCATAATGTAATTTTTATACACAAATCATAAGTACTACAAATTACTACAGTTCTGTAAAAATAATACGTTAGCAATTTAGCATAATCAATTGAAGACAACATAAACAAGCCCTTTCCATATCAAAACATTTATTTCTGTCATCCATCGTATTATGCAGTTTCTTAAAATAATGTAAAAGTGAAAATGTTGAAGTGAAGCAACAGAACAAAAGTGACTACTCTTTGCAAAAACAATATGGCTTTATTGCAAAATCATCGACACACCAACTCTGATTGCGGTACATATTCGTCCTTAAAACAGTTCCTTCAACTTTCCACGAATATGAACCCGCTTTAGGACCATTTGACACCAAAGCTTCGAATTGTGCACCACCAGGCTTGGTCTGGAAGTTGATGAGATACCTCTTACCAATATTCTTGCTCACATTCTTCTGTGACTGGGCCAATTTAATTTGATCCAATTCCAGCATAGAACATTTCTTATGTTTCAAGAGGTTGAGATTAATACTTCTTAGCACAACAAAAATTGCTGATCTTACATCCCGCGTTTGAGAGTTTACAGGTTTGTATAATGTGCAAATGCAGAATTCTGAAATCGATCATGGTGTGTTTACAAATCCTTTCGGGTGGAATGGGGAGAAACAAACTAATTCCTTTCATCGATTTAAATTTAAAATCATTCTGTAATTGAGTTTCCCTTTCTTGAAGGGCGTCATCTTGAAGACTGTCAAGATTGAGGATGTCATGCAAAGCATAATTCAAATCCAAAATTGTGGTTAGTCGTTTCCTATTTCCTCGGAGATTTTCAATAGCTCTTGGATATTTTTCTTGGAACCACTGCGGAAATACTAAGTACATAAATGGTAATCTATCTTCAATTTGTCCTTGGCGGAGATTTCTAATCGTCCCAACCCGCATTCCATGATCACTGAAGACAATCAGAATCGTATTTCTCAATTGGTCATTTTCTTTAAGCCACTTTAATGATTTTAACAATGGCTTTTCCACTAATGCAGCTTCATTCACGTCATCGTGGGTTAAAGTGGATTCCCAAGAAAAGTAGAAAAAAGGTTTCCCCAATTTGTTCATCGTGTAACTCAACTTGGTCATGTGGCTCAATACTTCGTCAAATGAATATCGAGGTCCGCTACATGCCTTCTTGCCTGCCTTTTTCACTCGAAAGTGTTCCTCAATTAAATGGTTGTACGGTCTCAGATAATAGTCCGTGGGTTGTTTTTCGAATCCCTTGAAACTCTGAATATTAAAGATTCCCCAAGTTGAATCTTCATCAAATGCTGTTCTATAACCTCTTCGAGCAAAATCCTTCCAAATGAATGGGCATCCATCAAGCTGTCTTTGTTTATTGACGCAGGATGAGTGGGACAAATTAGAACGAGATCGGGATGTAAGTAGAGGAATTATATTTGCAAGTGTGTTATCTGCAATTCATACAAAAATTAAAACAAATACCGGAACATGAGGGAACTTTGAGAATTATTAACTTACCTCCAACTTTATTGTATCCCTGCATATCAATTGCTCCCATATCCTCCGTAAGAAATTTATGTGCTTTCGGTAGCCACCGTTGAAAATTTGCCCTAGACACAGCGTCAATTCCCAAGAGAATTAGATTTGGTCTATACCCTGAGACAGTTATGCCATCAAGTTTTTGTTCCACCTCGGGTTTCAAAGGAATGAATGAATGGATATCCACAAGACGAGAATGATTCTTTTTCAGACGAGGTCGTTTATTGTCCACGCAGAAGATCCCTATGTACTCATGACCTGGATCTACTTTCGTCCTCTTCTCAAGTGAAACTGGGTGGCAAAGTTCAGACAGTTTGTATCCAAGATCCTGTTTAGCCCTAGATACTGTGCGGTAGCAACATGATTCAATCTTGCGTGCGTTAAATATTGTCAAAGGCACAGCAGGAATTAGTTCATAATCCATCGTGGAATTGAAGTAGAGAGGGTTCGACTTCAAACACTCAGGATCTCGTGGAGGTTTTATGAGACGTTTGATGCTTTTGTGATAGAGATCCACCTCCGGAATTTTGCATGCCTGGGGGATCTCAATCTCTGTCTTCGCAACAGCAACTTTTGTTCTACTCGCTTTAATTACAGTAATATTCGTAAACGTTGGACTGGACCAGAGCCAGGGCCAGGGGAATTTAAAGGCTAGAATGAATATTGATGAGAGTACTAAAACACGTCCTCGTAACCGATGTAGTAGCATTATTCAGGCTAGTAAATTTTTAATAAAACTTTCACTTGTCTCATACCTACTCATATTGAAGTTGTTACGTAAATCACTTGTTCATAAATATAAACAATGTTGTATTCCAAGCTAAAGTAAAGAAGCACGAGGTTGCGATTAACAAAGATTTTAAGTAATGGTCTGATTCTCTTCGTCTCAAATCACATCATTCACAGCTAAACAACGTCCTTGGGTGGCATTGAAATTTCAACACTAATTGAATTACAAAATCCTTGAAACATACTCTGCCAAACTATTCTCGTCCCCTTGTTTACTGATCGATGACTTTACTACATAATTTTTAAATTAATATCCTAAAACTTGACTTAAATGTTTAAATAAAAATTAATGCTATCAGCACTACTTTTAAGTGCCACTCGTCCTTGACCATTACACAAACTCACCAAAGAAACATGAAATCAATTTATGGCAGTTTCGAAATGAGTACCTGTGCATATGTTTCGTTAACCTCTGCAAAAACAATAGGGTTTCATTGCTAAATCATTGACACACCAACTCTGATTCCTGTACATATTTGTCCTCAAAATAGCTCCAATCAATCTCCCCATTGATTTCAAATTTGGATCTTTGGCTACCATAGCCTCGAATTGCGCACCACCCGGACTCGTTTGGAAGTTAATGAGATATCTTTTGACTTTACTTTTACCCACGTTTTTCTGTACCTGCATTTGAGCCATTTTGATTTCATCCAATTTTAATTTCGCACATCCTTTATGCTTTGAAAGGAGACTATTTAAATACTTAACGAGGCCAAAAACTGATGTTTGCACTGCAATCGATTTAGCATTTGCTGGTTTGTGTTCAGTGCAAATGCAAAATTCCGGTTCAATCATCGTATGCTCGCAAGTCCTTTCCGGAGGTATTGGGAGGAATAAACTGATTCCTTTCACAGATTTCTTTTTGAATTCAAATTCCAATTGATTTTCCCTTTCTATGAGTGCCTCATCTTTGATACGGTCAAGATCCAAAATGTCATGAAGGGCATAATTCAAATCCAAAATTGTTGTAAGTCGTCCCCTATTCTCCTTCAAATTCTCAATGGCCCTCGGATATTTCTCCTTGAACTGTTGCGGAAATACCATGTACATGAGAGGAAGCCTATCTTCCTTTTGTCCCTGAAGTATGTTCCTAATAGTTCCCGCTCGCATTCCATGGTCGCTGAACACAATGAGAATTGTATTGTTTAACTGATGATTATTATGAAGCCACGTTAATGTTTTTAACAATGGCTTTTCCACTAATGCAGCATCATTTACATCATCATGAGTTAGGGTAGCCTCCCATGCGAAGTAGAAAAAGGGTTTCTTCATTTCATTCATTTTGTAAATGAATTTGGTCATGTGGTTCAACATTTCTTGGAATAAGAGCCGAGGTCCTGCGCAAGCTTTTTTTGTGTTTTTTCGACGCTGTTTAAAGTATTTTACGACGACGTTATTATAAACTCGGAAGTAGTAGTCTGTAGGCTGTGTTCGGAATCCTTTCATGGTGTACACGAATATTCCCCAATCTGAGTCTTCATCAAATGCTGTTCGGTATCCTTTCTTAGCAAAATCCTTCCAAATGAAGGGACAGTTATCATAATGTTTAGCTTTACTTACGCAGGTGGATGACACTTTTGAGTAGGATTGGGATGTTAGGAGGGCAACAATATTTGGAAGTGTGTTATCTAAAATTAAATTGAAGTAAAATAAATTTACAAATTGTAACCCAAAGACCGCGTTAAAATTTTAGTTGACAATTTTTTGTAAATCACCTCCAACTTTATTAAACCCCAGCATATCAATTGCGCCCATCTCTTTCACAAGGAAATTGTGAGTATCCGGTAACCACCTCAAAAAATTTGCCCTAGATACTGCATCCAATCCCAAAAGAATGACATTTGGTCTATCCCCAGTCACTTTTATTTTGTCGAGTCTTTTTTCCACTTGCGGTTTTACAGGAACAAATGCATGAACATCCACAAATTGTGAGTGATTTATGGGTTTTGCACGAGCAAAGTCTGTTCCATTTTCGTTCATACAATAAATCGTAATAACTTCATGGAGAGGGTGGATTTTGGTTTTATTTTGAAGGGAAACTGGATGACAAAGTTGAGATATTCTATATCCATAATCACCATTTGATCTGGTAATTGTCCGGTAACAACATGATTTAATCTTCAACGTGTGAAATGTTTTCAAAGGAAGCACAGGAACTAACTCGGAGTTTATTGTTGCTTTGAAATAAATATGTTCACTCTTAAAACACTGAGGATCTTGTGGAGCTTTTAGTAATTGTTTGACGGATTCGTGAAAGGGATTCAATTTTGGAATTTTACAGGTTTGGGAAACGTTTGTCCTTGTAGTTTTTCTTGCATGTTGTGGCACCCAATTAAGCTTAATGAATGGTGCTGGTCTAGGAAATTTAAATGCCAGGATAATTATGGATATTAGTCCGATAATGCGTCGTTGATATTTAGGGATCGTGGCCATGATCAGAATGTATTAATACTTTAGAAAACGATTTTCTCTATCTTGGTGCCTACTTAAATTGTTAAGCATTGTGAAAAATGTGAACACAGTGAAATTTTATTTATGAAAGTACATCCACCTAAACAAAGTTAAGGCTATATATTTAAATTCGAAATACATTGTATCGGAGAAATTATGTATTTTTTTCAATCAAGCTGTTCTATTGTGATTGCATAATTGTGAATGTAATAATCTCATGGCCGAATGGCAAGATTGCATTTTTTCTCTTATTGAGATCACAACACAACAGCTTCTTCATGGTGATTTTAGTAATAATTGATGATGCATCAGTATAATTTTCAGTTGTATTTTGGGCAACAAAATTACACCTACACCTATTACAATTTCAAACAGGAAAATTTGATGACTTTCCCTTTAAAATAATTTTCTAAACCTAATAAATAAAAAACCTAAATACAATCCCCGACCAGGACACGTTTCTTGGAAAAACCAGCAACGTCTCGCGAGTAATCAGGTACGCTAACAAGTGGAATCGGAGTTGTTCTATTATGATGGCAGGAATTTACGAGTTTTATGACATGCACATATTAAGAAAGATAGCTGATTATTGAAATATTAATTTTGTGATTAAATAGTTTTTTTATGAATATTTTGTAACTGACAGGAGCATTCTCATTTATGATGTTGGTTGTCTCACTTACTCAGCCAAGAAAAATTAGGAAAATATTAACCTAAATGAGAGCTGATTTATGGACGGACGGATGGAATGATACGCTGATAGACAATCACATCAATCTCAATAGCTTCTTATATATGCCCAGTTACGTAATAATTGAAGAAAATATTTTAAGCGCGCGCTTGACTTTATTTGTCGATTTTAAATTTTTAACGCCAAGCATCGTTACAGTTTTATGAACTACCGTCTTAGTGACGACAATTATGCAGAGCTGCATAAACTGCATACAGCTCTGTTATATGTATGTTTTGTCATTTGCCGCATTTCAAGCACAAGCTTGTTATTAGTTAATGGCTATATGTTCAAATACGGATTATGATGAACATATAAAATACTTTTCTTGTTTCCGACTGAAGAATAAGCAAGTGATGATTATTGTAACTCTACTGCTGCACCTAACAGCACATGATGTATTTATTGTGTCTATAAATTCGGAAATAAATTTCTTTATCAGTTGAAAAATGTGAATGCAACTGCTTTAAACTCACACTCCGTAATTTTTGAACCTACAATTTTTTTCATTTCTGACTACTATATGAACATTTAAATACAACGTTTTGCATTTTGATTTTAAGTAGTCATAAGTAACATTTCACGTTTGAAGCCATGGCATTTTTATTAGGCGTTGTTTTTTCTACACTGCCGTACTTCAACTCCCAACAACTTTTGCCTCTGAAACAAAAAGTAAGTCAATTGCAGTTAATCGAGTGTGGTCTGGCGTATTAATCTACGAAATTACTTCAACGTAGTGCCACCAGTGGAATGTATAGATTACAACAACATCCCTGTGGTGGGCCCTGTGCCAAATTTATCGTACAACTGCAGCGTATATTTTACCTGCGAACCTGCCGAGCCGGGGCATCCTCACCCTACTAGGCCGAGTTTAGGAATGCCTTGTCCACAGGGTCCCGACGGCAGTCTACTATATTATGACTTCATGAATTGCAAATGCGAGACGGGCGATAAGGCGAGATGCTTTGATATCGGCAATATAGACGACTCCAAGTGTAGGTTTTTTGTTTCCCTTTAAAATATAATTTTATCTCGACATGATTTGCAAATGAGATGTTTATTTCTTGATTTTGCTTAGATGTGTTTATCTGCACCAAACCATTCAAGCCGTAAAGGATTTTTCAGTTTTCCGGACAAATTTTTTTTCACAATTTGTTTATTTACGAATTTTATGACCTATTAAATAATATATCATTGTTAACAATATCATTTTTCGTAAATGTAATCAATTGCATAATCAATCTTAGATAACACTGAGAAGTCCTTCACTGTACACAAATGGAATCGAATGGATCCAACAAAATAATCGGAAGCTTCCGAGTTGGAATTTAAAAAATTAAATGTAAACGTACCTATAAGTGGAGCCAGTATTTAAGAGATACTGTTTTTTTCATCTCATAATCATTGTTATACGAACCATGCTTTATTTAAATTCGACATATATTGTATAGGAGAAATCATGTATTTTTTATAAACCAAATTGTTCCATTGTGATTGCATAATTGTGAGAGTACGATCTCATGGCCGAATGACAGGATTTCAATTTAAGACTGCATTTTCTTCTTCTAGGATCACAATACAACAGCTTCTTACGTTTCATGGTAATTTTAGTATTCATTGATGGTGCATTAGTGTATTTTAGGCATTAAGACCATGTATAATACAATTCCTAATATAGCAAAAAAATTTATTTTTCCTGAAAAAAAATTTTTAAACTGGTAGTACGAGTAGAAAATGTAGCAAAAGAATTTTCAGTTTGTCAAAACATTTTTTGTGTAGGAATTCAATATGAACTTATCTCTCCAATTTATCCTATTTTTATCTACAATAACAATATCGTCTCCAATTTGGATCATTCGCACACCAACCTTGACTTCCATAAATATTTGTCCTTAAAATAGATCCTATTAGTTTCCATTCTGATGAACTAGATTTACGACCTTCATTCGTCACTAAAATTTCAAATTGCGCACCACCCGGTTTCGTCTGGAAATTGATGAGATACCTTGTTTCATTAGCCATACCAGCATTTGTCGGCTTCTGTGCCAGTATTATATCATACAACTCTAATTGTGCACATTGCCAATGCTTTAAGAGATCACGATTTAACTGTTTCAATACAAATGAAGCTGCTTCCCACACCTCTCGCGTTCCACTATTGACTGGTTCATATACAGTGCAAATGCAAAATTCCGGAGAAATCATGGAATGTTCGCAAGTTCGTTCTGGAGGAACGGGTAAAAATAAACTGATTCCCTTCACAGATTTCTTTTGGAATTCGGATTCCAGTTCATACTCCCTCTCTTGAATGGCATCATCACGGATACGATCTAAATTGAGAATGTCGTGGAGGGCATAATTCAGGTCCAAAATTGTGGTGAGCCGTTTCTTGTTCCCTTCTAGATTTTTTATTGCTCTCGGGTATTTCTTCTTGAACCACTGGGGAAACACGAGATACATGAGAGGAAGCCTATCTTCAATTTGCCCTTGAGGCGAGTTTCTCATCGGTCCGGCCCTCATTCCATGGTCGCTTAGAACAATGAGAATTGTATTCTTCAAATGTTTATTGTCTTGAAGCCACGTAAGAGTTTTCAGCATTGGTCCTTCCGTTAATGCTGCATCATTAATATCATCATGAGTTATGGTAGCTTCCATAGATATGTAGAAGAATGGTCTGTTCATTTCATTCATTTTGTGAATGAATTTGGTCATGTGGCTCAACATTTCCTCAAATAAAAGTCGGGGTCCACTACAAGGTGTTAAGCCTTTCCGTTGTTCGTGGAAGTAGTCATCAGAGACGAGAAGAAAGGGCCGCAAATAGTAGTCAGTTGGTTGTGTAATGAATCCTTTCATGTTGTATAGGAATGTTGTCCAGCTCGAGTCTTCATCGAAAGCTGTTGTGTATCCCTTCCTCGCAAAATCCTTCCAGATGAAGGGGCAGTCGTCAAGGTACTTTGTATGGTTTGCGGCGCAGGTCAGACTTAAGTGTGAGTAGGAATTTGATGTCAGAAGCGGAATGATGTTTGGAAGGGTGTTATCTAAAATGCAAAAACACGACCATTCCAAAATTTAAATAATAAGAAGAACAGGGACCGCGGAACCGGGGGAACGGGGGATGACCTGGAATCGGGACTTTAACATTAGCAGGATAAGGAGTCCAAAAATCTTAATACATTAAAAGGTTAG
>JAHZMX010004662.1:0-18263 GCA_027743895.1 Seira musarum
TGAAATACTATAAGATTATAAAGTAAAGGTAAAGTTCATTAAAATTTTCGGGTAACACATGCAAGTATACCATGATGTGCCATGGCCTAAGGAAGTTGCTGTCAGTAGGTTTTAAAATTGTCATTTCAATGTAGCAACAATTTTCAAACTGCAACAAGGTTCTAATATCATTTAAATATTAATCACTGAGGAAAATCCTTTAAATATGATTTAAAAAAGTCAGGTTGTGCACATGAAGCCTTTTGAAAGTGATATTCTTTCACAGTCGCAAAAAACGGCGGTAACAAACAAATCCACATGAAAAACAAATAGAAGACGTCATTTTTTCTAAAGAATAAAATAAACTGATTGAATCCCATGAAATTCTCGAATCAATTATTTGTTATTTACAAAATGGTTACACCAGCACAAGGCAAAGGTTTAAGCAAATATCAGCTATACAAAACCAAAAAGAAATTTTAACCTGAAATAAGCTCTATGGGACTGACTGTTTTTCCGAAGACTGAGACAGGGAAAGTGACTGACGTGACTGTATAATTAATTATTCTCCATCTTTTAAGTTCTCACCGCTTTTAAACTTTCCTCGCACTTGAAACTATTTTAATGAGAGACCAGCAAAAATGTTTGTTTGATAGCGGATTAACGTATTATATAAACAAATGATCTTTAGTAAATCCATTGCCATGGAACAATTTAGTAAGTGGAATTAAATGTATGACAAAGTCATCTTAAAGTTTTACTTGGACGTTTTGACGTTTATTCACTCTTTAATCCCTAATTCCAGATTTTAATAAATTGCAGATTTTAAATAGAATTTAGCATAACTTTATACGACTTATTTTGTCCTGCAGAATGAATGAATCGTCTATTACATTCATTTGGACAAAAGTGGATTTTACAATGAAAATGACGATTTATGCAAGGAGCATTTTACTATTAATTTTAATAGATAGAAATATGTCCTGCAGAATGAATGAATCGTCTATTACATTCATTTGGACAAAAGTGGATTTTACAATGAAAATGACGATTTATGCAAGGAGCATTTTACTATTAATTTTAATAGAAAGAAATTGTAGAATCCTTCATTTTGAACCCCAAATAAGCTTTTCTCATTCCTTTCTCCAACTTTTTTCTGTTGCTTATTAGTATGGTTTGCATTGAGAATATCCTGGGGATTTTTTGTCAAATGACGCTGTAAGATTATATCAAAGAAGTGAAATCTAAATAGAAAATCGTCATTATTTTTATGTACGTCATATCACAAATTTGATCCATTGGTTTATTATTCAAACGATTTGGGAACCTATGAACTTCAGTTACTTTTCCAACATTTTTCTTTTTCTAGTTTTTCACTGACGTGGCAAACTAAAAACCTACATAGTGCGCACACACCTATTATCTTTAAAAAATGACGAATTACTCATAAACTAAATTAAATTAAGGTGAAAATTACATCCAAATTTGAGGACAAGAATATTGGTATTTAGCTGTAGCAAAACGGAGGAAGGGAAACAATAAGAGAAAGGAGTTATGTTGGCAAAGACCATGTAATTATTCTTGCATATTGCAAAACGCTTCGCTAAAAAAATAATCGAATAATCTCTAAAGATGTAAAAGAGAGTGACAAAAACAATAAAAAAGCGTATTGAGAAAAACAACGCTTCACAAAATCTGAGAAAAGCATCTTCAGTCGCAGGCACCGACTGCCTCTATACTTATGCAATAGGCAATTAAAAAATGCGACAGACAACTGCTGTAAGAATCGATAAAAAGCAATATCCCATGAGGCTTCTTTGTTGGTATATGACGATATCGTTCTGGCCACAATTATGACATGATGTACATATCAGGTTTTAAACGAAAGACAAAGGCCGTACAAAACGAGCGAAACATGTTCCGTTTTTTTTTTAATTTTCTAAACCGAGATAAAGACGTCATTGTTTGCTTGAAACTGTACTGTTAGGAGAACTAACCTCATGGACGTGGGAAAGAATTTTTGTCGTACCTTATTTTTATTAGTATATGTGAATTCGATGAGATAGTCCCAAATTAATAGTTACACAAAAATTTTTGTAGTGACGGGCGTGACTTCTTCAGTATTTTGCATTGTTGTCCAACTATATTTAACTTCACAAAAATATTTTTCCGATTAGTTTACTTTAAAATGTCAATAAAATTAGACCCGAACCTGTAAAGTCCTATTTTGATGCTTTCAAGGAGCAAAAAAATATCAAAGCTGGATGAGAAACGCTCATTTCTAAAAACGTTTGCTTTCGGCACGTCCTTGTTCATTTTTTTAATTCTGCGTGAATCAAAGAATCGGAACCAAAATATGGTAACCATACGGTTCTTCTGTCATTACAATTCTTGGGAGAAAGGCATAATAAATTCATTTGAACTACTTTTAGAAGACTTATAAACCACTTATTTCCTAGGGAATATTTTTGGGTGGCAAGCACCTCTCAGGCATGCATGCGAGATATCTGTTGTAGTCAATTCTGTATCATGATTACAATCATGATAGAATTAGCCCGTCGATGCGTACCTGGAAAAAATTATCAACAATTTAATTTTTTATATAGGCTTTTATACACTCTAACAGACATGCTCATGTTCACATTTACAATGATAAAATGTGCTCAAAATTTACAAGTTCGCCAACGATGACTTTTAATCCCAATAGGCAACTTATGGATAGAAGTCAATCTTATGAATGACTGGAAAGCTGAACATGATGTAAATAAATGTTACAGCAACTCATTTTTGATTGTGTGAAACATTTCTTTAATTGGCTCGAATTATGTGCACCGGGAAATGCTGATTTATGAACGCAGTTCAATATTTTCTGCGAGGTTATGAAAGTTTCGTATGTAATAGTAAGTAAAATCAAAGGTTTTGGTATCGCAAGTATTTTCAGCGAAAGGTTTCGAGGTTCCTATTACTACTATGCATATGAAATAAATGAGTCTGCATCACGAACATGAACTAGATACCAGCGTCAGACCTTTTTATTACGTGATGTGTAGGATTTACATGCAACGAATATTGGAGCAATGATTTTGGCCACTTATTATCGTTTGCAGTATGAAGATTACTGCAGTTGTAGTAGTAGTCAAATATCGTTTGTAAAAAATTAAATTGTTGCTAACTTTTTCCAGCTTCGCATCGACGGAATAAATTTATCATATTCGTATTCAGGGAATTGGAGTTGACTGCAAGTGATATCTCGCTTACCTGAAGGTGCTTGCCACCCAAAATGCTCCCTAGTTAGCTGGAGGAGGCTCAAACCAGAAATCACCTTAGATGCAGTTTTTTTCGGACTTCAAGATGGTTATGAGACTTGTGTCATTTTCTTCTCAAATAACAAGAATACGAAACGAAAGGATTTTGTGGGATTTAAGGTAAATCTCGAAAAAAGCTTTATAGTTATTACGGGATTTTGTAAAAAGACGGGCTACCTATATTCCAAATTTCCAAGGTCAGGATAAATATTTATTAATATACCGACCATACTTAGAATTAGAATCCATAACCTCTAGTTAACATTCAGGCAATGTACGAAAGAGAGTCTGAATATACTTAGATGTCAAATTCAAACACGAGTTATATTGAAGCGTAATATGCAATTAACCTACAAATTTTTTACAGTTAAATCCTTTAGGAATTGCGAATTTTATTTTAGCATAAACGTAATTTTAAAATATGTGAAACATGAAACAACATTTACAAAATTTGTGGTATGCCTTTTTATACATTTTAAATCGCACTTTCTTCTAAAACTTGTTTAAAATCCACTGGAATGGTTGCAAATCGTGAGTGAATTAATTCAAAATTTTAAGTCGTCACTTCTTTCAACGGTAATTGAACTCGTAGAATATCAATTAGGGATGAGTTTCAACAGAAAATCCTAATAATATTTACCATAAATGAGGCATTGCGCTACTTGTAAGAGTCAATCCCACTCCAGTAGTTCGATTCTTAGTCAGTATTGTGCCTCCAGAGATAATGACACTTTCATTCCTCTTTTTTTCTGTTTCTATGCTCGTGTTTAGCTGCACCGCTCAGATTATTTACGTTAGTAGAACGAAAATCATGACTAATGGACTCACTTTCATCTACAAAGAATTTGATCGAACAATAAGAACGATATTTTGCTGTTCTCTCTTTTAGGACAGCCGTGCTGAGGGGCCATGGCAGACTTTAGCACCCGAGGTAATAAGACACTGGCTCCTGAAGATTTCATGACCCTCAAAGATCCTGTCTTACCCTGCCCTGTGTGAAAAAGGGAGTTTTTCAGCTAATGGAAAACGAATTCTCACATCACGTAAATGCACGTAAGAACTGAAGGCACCGACGCAGCTGTCAAACCAAAAATAAAGAGGAAAGAACCGCAGGTGGAAGCGTGCTGGACTAAGGTTAAAAATATCACGACACTCTTCATAATTGACGCTCCATAAAATTTATGGAAGACGAATGTAACGGCCTATTTTTGTGCAGAGCAGCCTCAAATGTGGGAGTCATCACAAAACCCAAGTGGTGTACAGGACCACGATTGCCCTCAGGTCGTTGATAGGGTTCCGATGAATCAGTCCGCTTCAGTCAATCACACGGCAGGGCTATCTCAGAAAAAATACGTCAAAGCAAGAAAATCGGGAATTGTTAATGTATCCCGAACAACGCGGAAGAGAAGTTCTGGTATGCGGCAAATTTTAATAAGCCTTCGTAATAATCTATCATTGCTTAAGCTACCTTCCATATTTATCCAAAAGCTGTAAAACCAGAAGCGGTAACTTTTCACTTATTGCTTCGTACTAAAGAAATAATTTGTTTTTGTTTCAAATAGGTAACGTGAATCACACAACCAAAACCAATCATCGCTACACGAGGAGTGAGCAAGACGCTGCAGAGCTTAAAAGGACAGACATTCCTTCAACTGACGGACTTTTGCAACGTTCACGGTTTCTGCAAAATATGGCTCCAGGGGTGGATCCAGGTTAAGCCAACTTGAAAATTTCAAGTCAATTTTAAGTCAAGTCGGCAACTTGAAATTGACTTGAGTTGACCTAGACTTGACTGGAACTTGGTTGAATTTGCTCTGATTGGACTTGAAATCGAGGGAAAAATTCCGGTCATTGTATATTTTGGCAAGTAGGCTTTCTCGAAGTGACATTTTTGGCACGAAACCGTGGACTGTGTCTGTCAACAATCTGCAGATTGTTCAAACAATTTATCATTCCAATTCCTGTGCACAGACAGTAGTAGTATTATAATTGTATAAAAATGCGTTGGGGAGGGAATTAAATATTTTACATTATAGATGAAAGAGCTATGTCTCAGGGTTTTTAGCTGTCTTCTGTGTACTGGCGTTCCTATTGAACGGAATTAATGTTGCCCTAGCCTATGACAGCGGAGAAAACCGAATTGCCATGCACCTGCATAACTGGCTAAAATGAAGAATTGTTTCCAGTTGCCTCCTTGAACTTTGCATAAATTTTGTGAAAGAAAGAGTCGTTGATCTTTGTGGGGAGAATGAATAAATTTTGAACTGTGGCACCTTTCGTTGAAAATTTCTGCATTTTAATTAAATTGTTAGTTGTTACTTTTAATTGCTTAAATCGTATACGAATTAAGTGCGTTAAATGGAGTCAAGCCAGTTAACCTGACTTTCAAGTCAGTTCAAGTCAAGTCAATTCAAGTCGTTGACTTGACTTGAATTTCGAAATCTGATTTGACTTGAAATTTTGACTTGATTGAAATCTTCAAACTTGATTAAAATTGACTTGAACTTGAAAAATCTGACTTGACTTGACTAGGATCCACCCCTATCAAACGAGACAATGCAAATTTGTAGTTTTTAGAACAATGCAACATCTTGCCAAAGAATGGTTGCAAATTTTCACCAAGAGAACGAAAATTGGCAGTGGGGCTGAACTAAATGACACTCCTACAGTTGCGAATGCGACAGGTATCGACATGCTGGCAGAATCTTCCTTTTGTGAAGAACCAACAACAATTGAGAAAGTAGAAAATGATATTATTCAAAGTAGTCTCCCTCGTGGCCATTCAATGTTGCCAGCGACACCATTGCCTGTGGTTAGTACGGAGACAAAAGTTTTTGCCCGGATCAACAGAAATATTTTCGGATTAGACGCATCAATTTTCAGAGTAAGCCATAACAGACGGTACTTGTATTTATTGCTACCTTGGGCGCTAAATTAAGGCAGGAATAGCGATCAAGCCAGTCTCATCCACATAATTCCACAATCCAAAAAATGCCATCAGTTTTTTTCGTTTTTCACATAAATTTGCAAACAACTTTGAAGACAAAGAAAATATGTTGTTTTTAAATTTTAAATCATACTATTTTTCATCACAAAATCAAAGAAGAACCATTTGTATATCTGATAAGCCACAATATCTACCCTTTTTATTCGTAGTAAATATTGATTGTTGTAAATGGAAAGAATTTTTTGAAAAACGGTTAGGCAAATAATGGGTTTGAAATTGTGTGACAACCAAAACTATTTAAACAACTTTAATTAATTTTTTCAGGAAAGAAACGAAAGCTGGCAAAATAAGAGCACCAAAAGTATACAACGGTGCAAGCGGAGCAAAAGATTGTCAGGTAACAATGGAATTAGATGAACCCGTGGGTGAAGCAATAAGCGAAAAATCAAGCAGTAGTCGAACCTTTTTTGGATTTCCTGTGTACCAAGCCGAAAGGAAGCAGCAGAATTTGACTTTCCCATCTTCAATTATTTTCGTGAAAACTACCCACTTAAGGCGGTAGGCAAACCAGGGCAGCGTTACCACGGAACTTCAGCTCCAAGGTAATTTGAAGCAATCAAGTTATGTATACAAGAGATTATGGTTTTAAGAGCAATACCGGAGGTGAACGGGTAATCAGCACACAAATGTAGACGAAAATGTTCCTTGTTAGAAGATTGAAATCCCCTATCCATTTTTAGAACTTGACGCAAGGCCAAATTAATTTTTATGTAGGCTCGGTGACACGCAAAGTAAACGTTTGGTGATGTAAATGAAACTCCCTCAAACTGATACTTGACATGGATATTATTCAGAATTTCTTTGGGTTACAATGCAACCACAGACTTTATAGAATTGAAATATGAATTTCTAGGCCAAATTTTTTCCACTATTCGATTTAACGTGTCAAAAGCTAGTAGAAATATGCAACCACAAATCCACGCCGTTTCCATGGCCGTTAAAAAAGCGTTACATTATTTCTGGTTCAGGTTGTAATTTTTATCTAATACTTGTGTTTAAGTGCACTTCTTTCTATCCAAAACCGTGATGTTAAACTATTATGCAACGCATTTAAATCATTAAATTCCTCCGCTAATTGGAAGCAATAAGGCTAGAATTTTGGCATTTGCTGGAAACTTAAATACGTACCATTATACCTTCTTTGTTGCCGTTTATTCATTGACATTAGCAAGCTATTTTTTTCATCACACACGGTTTTTACAATAATTTCGTAGTGACAATTTCTTTGCTGCGGTTGCAGATTGTTTTGTCTTTCATGTAAAATGAATAGAGTGGAATAACATCCTATTATTTTTTAGCAGATTGTAATGCAAATTTTGTCAAATTGACCAGAAAAAAAATTGAAAAAATAAGCATTTTCCACTTTGTGATATCATAATGCCATCTCACACGTACTCATTACAATTTTGCTGACTTTGTTGAATAAAAAATATGCTTATTAAACCAATACCATATATTCTGATTTAGAACGCGGGGTGTAAATATAGCGCAGGTCTGATATTGAACGCGGTGGGAGCCAAAGACGATGGAATGAATAGAACGCGGGGATAAAATAGAAAGCACAATGACCATAGCTCCATACTTAGCACCTGTTTACCACAGCCACATGATTTTGTTAAAAAATATCTTGTTACTGCATTGTATTTGGCTCAAATATACATTGTCATGCCATAATTAGTGATCGAGTTTTGTATATAACGTAAAGATATTACTTCAATCTGCAACTGTCTGACACTTTGCACTTTAATAAATGAATAAAACGTAGGTCTGAAATAAAGCACGGGTCTAATATAGAAAGCGGTGGGCCCAGAGGGATAATTTGAATAGAACGCAGAGCATAAAGTTTTGTATAATGCAGAACTGAAATATCCTATTCTTATGGCGTAGGAAACGATGTGGATTTGAAATCGCATATTTTTACTACACTTTTTGACAGGCTGAATCGAATGAAAGAAAACAATTTGGGTTTAAAAATTCATAATTCGATTACGTAAAGTGTGTGGATCCATTGTGAGAGACATATTCATATTATTCATCATAAAAATTTAATTGTGAATAGGGGTTGGCTTGCAATACCGCCTTTTCTTCCTGACAAATCCAATTGGGTGTATTTTATTTAACGAATTAATGCAAGGAAAAAAGTAGATTGTTTTTAGAAAGTTTTCTGTAAATTTATAAGACGTGTTGCTAATGAATTTGCCATCTCCAAGCTGGCTCACTCCTTTTATTAAATATTAAAATGTCCAGTTTCCTTCTAGGAAAGTGCAAAACGGAAATTCTTACACTCACAATGCTGTACTAAGTACGTTAGCATATACCAGAAAATCTAAAAACTTAGAATTGAAAATGATACTACCAGAACAAGGGTATCAAAGACATTAAAAATTTTGGCTGCTACATTCCAACTACAACTACACTGCGAACGTCGTAACAATTCCGTTGCATACATAGTTTTTTCAACTTATGCATGTGTCAAGTTAACTTTTATTGACAAAGTCTGAGGTTGAATTTTTTCCGAAAGAAATACTGCTCCTCATGCAAGTTAAAGATCATGCAAAAAGGTTCAAAGTATTTTAGAGCACGTCAACCATGAGCAGGCAAAGAAAATCAAATATTTTTCCCTGAAACAAAGCTCACTATATAGGTCTCTTCCGAATAAATCCATGCAAGACTTCTGTCGTGATTTTTGTTCGCGAAATTCATAGACACAGATGCAATGAGCTATTTTTATCGACAGCCTGTCCAAAACCACATGTTGTTGCATTAAAACATAATTACAGATAGCAAGCAGCGCGACAACAAAGATTGTTTACGTTTCAGTTCCCCAGAACTTTCTCGGCAGTTTATTGTTCTAATATGCAGCAACCATCCAGTTGTGGACACGTACTATTACAAATGGCAATAAAAATAGGTGTATCATTGCATTTAATTTTACCGAAACAGACCTGCGGCGACCATATTCATGAAGATATATATTCAATGATTTCAGAGCTCCTAGAGAGTAAAGGTTTAAACAGGACGACCAAAAAAAATGCTATTGTAGTTAGAGGAAGCTGGACTGCTACACATCATAGCCATTGTGATACTTACCCCGACAGCGTCTACAAGATATTGTTGTACAAGGACACGGATAAAGAACCCTTCAGTGCCGGCCATGTTTTTAAATATTCGACGTGTTGTGCGGAACGGGAGCAGTCATTATACTTCAACACAATTTCGGTGGTCATTATCATCCCAAGGTATATTATTTGACTTCTAATTGGGTCAAACAACCGTTTCTGCCTGCAGCACGCACTCCAGATAAGCTGAAAGTGACTTCTGTTTACTTGCAAAACTTTGATGCTACTCTAAGAGCTGTATGTCCTTCCTGGCTGCACGAGATGTGTCCTCTTCTAGGTGGCAAAAGGAAATATGTTGAAATTGGCCTAAAACACTTGATATATGCAAGCAAACAAGAAAATATTTTGTCCTTAATTTATTCTAAAACATGTTTTTTACAGGTTGACTTAGCCGGTGAAAGGGAACAGATTGTGATTCTTGGTGCGCTTGACCAACAGACAAGAGATGTACAAATGAAAGTGATCAACGGCATATAAACGTAGGTTTAGTTTCTGAAATTAAATAATTAATCAGAGAACTGTTTGCTTGGTGTTAGTAGACAAGTATGTCACTCATCGTGTGATCCAACCAAAAGTAGTTAGAATTTATTTTCCTTAAAAATTATGTGATACTGTTTCCAACTTGTGCCTGAGAAATTATTCGTTTTTGGTAACCTTATTCTTTCGACAATTTTCTAAGAGCACGTACTGGTACGTAGTAATGAACATTTACTAATTTTAGTAGGGGTTTCGTTATTCAAGGCGCTTGTTAAAAAACCTCACAAACATATGGGTAGAACCGATTTAGGTAGCAAATTTAAATATAATTTTCTTCGAGGTTAACGTTGTGGTTAACTTTCTAAAAGCCTCCTCAAGTATGTTGAAGAAACTAATTATTTGTTGAGCCTAAGGGATTCGAGACTTTGCTAGATTTACGACTTGGAAACTTCACGATTATTGGCAAAAATAACAAAAATGGCCAATTCTCAGTTTTTAGATTCAATCGGAGCTACGTAGCACATAAGTAAATTGTCCAACAGTTCTTGACAATCACCGCGTGGTTGACATTTAAATGGTCGTCTGCAACAGGAAATTTTACCTTCTATATTTTTTCAGTTTTGCCGAAATACAAAATTTACTGCAGTTGTCACAATACATCTAATCTTCTGATTGTGGATGCGTTGAGGGTTTTATGAGAAATAATTATTTGCCAATCCAGCATGAGTAGCCTTCGCAAGTTAGTATATTATTTTGTGAGTGAGACGACACCTCATTGTTTATTTATTTTAGAACGTCTTTCCTGACGAAGCTTTGAAATCAGATTGAGTACACATTGATGGCGCTCGGGCTTTTCAAACGTTACGGTCGAGAGATCATTGGGTTGAGAAGCAAAGCATACTGGTTGCAGATCGCACCATTGATATGGTAAGTTCTTTAAAAATATTTTCGACTTATAATTAGGGATTAAATTAAATTTAAATTATCAATTATTAGCAGCTTCTAATATTATAATTGCAGCACAGGATTCTCTGAATGCAATTGGATTCATAAATGTCCAGCGTAGTTCTGAATAGTCTTCATGATGAAAGCACAAATTTTGAAGTATCATGAGGTAACCGTGCCAAAAACGTCTTACGTAAGATAATTTTTAGTATAACATTATACTTGCTGGTGGAATTACTCCGTAAAACTACTAATTATTGTGTTTGTTGATTTAAAGCGGACATAACGTCGTATAAGTAATTGTATTATGCAACAGCTTCCAGATGAGATACGTTGGAGAGAAATGCATGTCCAATTACCAAAAGTGGGCTTTTGAAAATATCTTATGCCATTAAATCAGCTTGACCTTTTGCCAACTTCATCCGGATACCTTGATTACACGACTAAACAAACTTGATAAAAATCCTTACACTAAACGGGAACAAAGTCGTCTCATTAACACCTTTCCACCTTCGTTTCGAAATAAACCTGGAATCAAGCAACGCCTTCAATATGTTATGCAGTGAGAAAACACTAGTGGATAAACCTAAAACGTAAGCTACATTGAACGAGTCTGTCTAATGTATTTATTTTTTTGTTTAATGTAACAAAAAAATTAAGTTTGTTTAAGTGTGAAAAATAATGGTGGTGGTGCTTTTACATGGGGTGCTGCTTATAGTTACTGCGTTTTTATGGCTTAAGTAACAGAATTTGTAATATTGAACAAAAGAATGCTACTTTGTAAGCATTTTTCTTTCTGCGTGAGCATTTTTTGGCATGAGCAAATGCCTCTACGTTAAAAATTTTGCACTAAAAAAATTGTAGTGGAAAAAATTCGGAGAAATTTTTGGTGACGAGCATAATATCGCACGAAGAGTTTTCTGAATGGAAATTTTAAAAATTTGCAGAGCATTTAAAAAATCTGAGAAGAGAGGAACTGACGTGCGTCATTCTCATACATTTTTGGTACGTACCTTGCGAATATAAACATGCCGGAGAAATATGTGACATTAATTTTTTACGACGGTATTTTTAAGAATGCAAAATTAGCAAATAACCCCGCGGAAACATGGAAAATGAAATCTTATAGCATTGCGGAGGCCTACAATTGGTTAAACAGGCAATTGCTTAATTATATTAAAGATAACAACACTATACATAAAAAATGTAACAAAACGCTCGTAACACGTATTCCCGTTCGATATTAACAGAATAAGGTAAATTTTAACTTATTATGCCCAAGCCAAAGGTATGCTAAAAACGATTTCTGACTTTCTCCAGACAGTTGCAGGGGATATTGCATCGTTTCGGAGACGAATCTACTCTTGGCACAACGTACATTCCTTAGAAGATAATACGTAAGTATGAGGTTTCTTCTGAATCTGAAGTTGTAAACGACCAATCAATCTAAATAGTTCCTTGTGAGCCTTTGGCGCACACATCTCGTCTTAGACCTTATGGTGGTAAAAGAGGTAGACAACGGAGATTCGACCGACGATTCAGCTCAAATAGGCGCGTGGAACTTACAAAAACAATCGCGGAAAGTTCGAATACTCCAAGAAAGCATAATTCCGCATTCAAAATAAGTCCGTTCAATATTTTGTTATTTACCAACAAAAATATTTGTGAATTTATTTCCATTCCAATTTTTATGCAAAAAATTGCACATGCAAAAACAAAAAATGCGTCAAAGTAACCGCCAAAAATTACATGCCATAAAAAAGCCTAGACACCTGTGTTTTTATTAGAATTGACCTATAAACCTTCCTGTGTAAATTAAATTGTATATTATATTAAGTTGTTTGCGAAAAGGAATAGAGTGTAAAGTCTGTTTAATTTATTCTTACCCAATGCTTGAGTAAAAAAGGTAGTTCAGGCATTCGTTGCTTGAATAGGAGTATATTAGAAACTAATATAAGGTAATTGAGTGCTGTAATGATTCTATGTACATTTCTCCCTAACGTTTATCAAAATCCAGGGAAAGAGAGTTCACAAAATTGCTTTAAAACGCAGGAGTCAAAAACTATTATTTCCAATGATGCTGGAAATTTTATTGTATCCAAGGTCCATTAGAAGTTGCAATCGGGAACATGGTCTAGTAAATCGATTGTGGCACCAATCATGTAATTTTTTAAGTTTTGTCATGAGTATAAAAATATGAATTTGCTTCCAATGTGGGATGCTAAAATTCTGTTTTAGAAAGATTAAAACCCAGAAGTGTCGCCTTCTTTTAATAATATGCGACTATATAAGAAGATTAAACATGTTAGGAATACCATCGTTTGAGTTTGAATTACGAAAAAAGCGTCAATAATTGTAACTGCACGCCAGTATGACAAGGTTGAAACAAGACGAATGAAAGGACAAAAAGTACGAGGATGAAAATGATCCTTGAGAGGATGAGAATGAAGGTCTTTTATCACAATAATGCCAGTTTGTTTTACAGTTTGCCTGAATGCAGAAATGTCTGTAAATTTAATTGCAGGGAAGCTCAAGGCCCCGACTTCTTTATTAACTTCTAATTACAAGTGACTTCTTACAATTACTTCTCGCTACTAACTACTCCGTAGGAAAATAAAAACGTGCACAACAAAAATCATCAAAATCTTCAGATAGACACAAGTTATAGAAATGTACCTGTATACCGCATAAAGAGCAAAACATAAGGATTACAAGTGGTTCAGTTTTTAAAACGCTCCTGGTAGGCCTTTACACAAGCCCAAACTCTGGCACTCTAGTAGTCGATTGAGGCACGCAGGTTCTCCAATGAAATTTCGATCAGGTTTGAGAGCAGAAATTTTTTCATCTAATTCCAAGTCCTGTGCGTGATAGAGCAGGCTTTGTTCTATAAGTCTGACCATAACGGACAACTCCTGGGTTTAAATTACAAAAATGCATGGGCCATTTATAAATAGTTATTATAAATAAACCAGAAGTTTTCTCCACTAACCTCTTTTGGACAATTTCGGCCTTTCAATCCAATGCCTAGTCAAGTTGAATTTGTCACTGTACTTAACTGAAAAGGGCATGTTTTGAGGATTCCAACGCGCGCACGACTAGGTCGATAATTGCATTTTTGACTGAAATCAGTGCTTTTTAAGTAAAAATGGGAAGTTTTGACCACTTCAACCGAATCATGGCATCGTACAAGCTAATTAAGGGTTTTTGAGGCTAATTCTAGCATGCAACGGAACGGCGAGGGTCGAAAGTCTACAGACATTACGCCCGTTAAAGCTTGCTTTTACTTAAAAAATCTTGTCGTCAGAGTACAGCGTCTTATTCAAAGTTTCAATGCCGTGCCAGAGTATAAATGAACATTGTATGTAAACTACGATTTTATACCAAGCATCAACAATTGTTTCAAACCCAAATATACGAATGTGTACTATGAAATCCCCTCTTTATGATCCTACAAAAGTCAACCAGATCGGAGGGGTAGTTTTAAAATGGCTCAACAAAATATTTGCGAAGCTTTTTATGAACATCCTAGTAACTAGATCAGAAGGACAGAGCAATTATATATGATCATGACACGTAGAAAAATGAAGAAGTAACAGATTGATTAAAGTGTAATGAATGAAGTGACTTACACGAAAGTATGAATTCGTAAAGTTGTAGCCCGGTCATATCAAAAATTAATTATTTCATGATGACATTCATCGTAACTAATGATGTAGGGACTAATGAAACATACACAAACACCTTCCCTTAATTTTACATTTATGGAAAATTACTTATATATTTATATGTTGAATATTCCGAAACATAATTTAGGAAATTTTACAACGAGTATAACGTTTGTAATAATAGTGGAAAATAGATTGCTTATGGCTGGGCCTGGTCACCGCTGTTATCATTGTTAACTGTGTTCAAGTTCTTTAAGGGAACTGACATGACGGTGACCTTGGTCGGTGTTTTTTGTGTGAAAGCAATATAGGTTAAAATACAATAGTTCTTTGCTAAGAAGCTAATTAAACATAATCCTCCCCCCAGTTCCAAACCGCATCCTGCGTCGCAGCTGGGACCGTTTCCGGAACTTCCGAGGGAATCGTCTGGAATTTTGGATGAAGGCATAAATACTCGTATTTTCATTAAGCAGAAGTTCAGCCCAGTTCTTAGTCATTTTTGATTGTGTGAACGCACACGAATGAAATATTAGCAGAAATGCAGATGTTGTCACTTTGTTGATGTTTACTTCGCTAGATCTTATGGTTTCTTTCAGTTCACACATATTTTAGTGTGATTTCATTTCTCCGTGACGAGCGGATAACAAGCCTTAGATGATAAAAAAATCCACTTTTTGTTCGGCAGTATGTATATACGGAATTGGTATGACGTTCGCAGCAAGAAGACCTCTTAAATAAAGGTAGCGAATGTCAATATGCTTGGACCTTCCGTAAAGGGTATAAAAATCCGCAATAAAAGTTCTCGTATTTTCCACAAAAATATTGGTCAAGTTTTAATGAAACTTCAAAAAAATTTTGAAATTGTACAAGTTTTTGGCATGCTTTGGTTAGACTGATTAACTCGATTTTAGTGCTTAAGAGAACAACGGTGCCTTGTTTTTTAGAACGCCAGCGACTTGAGAGTATTCAAATGTGCCATAGTGTGATTAGATTTCGTATTATTGAGTTTATCCGTACCGTAATCAGAGTCAGAATAAGCCATCAAAGTCTTGTCTGAATCTTGGGGGTTGTAAATTATAGGTCAGCGCTTCCTTGTAAGTATCTCATAATGCGCTTGATTGCATTTCAATGGATTTCGTTGTACGCATGACCATACTGGGCTAGCTTTGCTACTGCAAATGAAATGTCTGGTCGTATGGTCCGACATAAGAACTTCTAGGAACCTGTGGCTTGCAGATATGGAATTTTAGGACAAACATCTTCAGGCTCTTTTTTTGTAATTGCAGTTGCTGTTGCATTGGTGCTGCTGTTGCATTACAATCGTTCATGTAGAATTTTTCAAGAATTTCCTTGATTATGTTATGATTGTGGATGAAGAAATTTCTATCTCTTAAACGTTCAATCTGCACTTTAACAAATGTTTCTAGGTTTATCCGTTTGAGCTTAAACTTCTTGTAAATGGATGGTCTTCAGCAAAATCATCATCATTGTAGACAAAATAAATGTCCCCGTACAAAACCAAGATGCAAATGACATCGTCTCTACGATTAATAAAAATGCACGGGTAGAATGCTTAAAATTCAAACTGCTTCAGAAATTTAGTCAGCCCTTATTCCGCTGATATGGTGCTTGTTTTTAACAAAATAGTAGAAGTTTTAGAAGACAAAATCTATTTTCTTCGTTCCTCACGTAAATGGTTTCATCCAAATGACCTTGAACAAAAGCCTAAGTTATGTTAAGTGCTTTGATGAAATACATTTGCTTCCCCACAATAGCCAGATTAAGTCTGATGCTTTTATACACTTGAAAATGTATTCGAGTAATCTTCTTCTAGGATCAGTTGGTAACCCGTTATAATAAGACGTCCCCTAGAACGTTTCACGGTAGTGTCTGTATTATGTTTGACTTGAAATACATACCCTGAATCAAAAACCTTGCGTTCTGAGGATGCTTAACGACTTCAAATGTACAATTTGATTGAAGGCTTTACAGTCCTTCCGTTTTTTGGCATTCTTACAACTGATAGCTTTATGATATGAAATATTTTTCTTGAGTGAAATTAGCATAATTGAAATTTTTCTTCTGTGCTGGTCTCTAGAGATGAGCTTTTTTGGAATTCCGAAACTGGAAATAAGTTTCTCTGCTTTTGCCTCTCCTTTGGTAACGGTTATTATGCTGTTCTGCGTCCCTGTAGTCTTCGGGGATGATAAAGAAGGTAAAGGGTTTGATTCTAAGGTTAAATATTGCAAAGATTCAGTATTATCATCGTCATACGGACCAGGTCCAAAAGATCCTTCACTAGTTCCAGATATTGGTGGAGTTGTATTTCCAACTTTCTTCTTCAGTGTTTTCCTTAACTGCAGTTTGCTCTTCATTCTTCTTTCGATCATAATTGCTTGGGCTTAGACCTCGTCGAGGTGGAGTTTGATGTTATTCCTCCGTGCTTTTAAAAATCTAATGTTAATCATTTTTTCAAATCTTCACGGTGCGAGAGAGTGACAAAATGGACAAAATCTTCAATAAATCTAACATCGTGATACGAACGAATTGTTTTTGTAAGGGAGTTATAAACAAGATAAGTATTGCCATCATCCATGCCAACCAGGAAACGTTTGAATGCTTTTGGACCGAATGACTTCTGTTGCTGCTTACGTATATGAACGTAATCATCGGGTTCGAATTTTTGAATTTTTCTCAGATTATGGTCTTTGATTATGAATATAGTCGTATGGAGTCTTTTTCGTTTTCATTTTGTTAGCAGTATGATTCAGAACAAATTTTTGCAAACGATAAAATTTATGATACGTATTCCTTCTGGGTTCATATAAATGATAGTTGTATTCTGTAAGTAAATTTATTTCATGGTAATATGGTCAACAAAATTATTTTGCAGGACACGATGGTGGTCTCCAAATAGGCGTTTAAATAAAATTCAGGTCAGGTTAGGTCAGGCGGCCTGACCTGAATTGTTTCGCTCGGCGTGAAGCCTGCCTGAATACCCTAAGCCTGAAAAAGCTTGACCTGGTCTGAAAATTTTTTCCTGAACAATCCTGAAACGAGCTCTACATTTGCCAAAGTCGTTTTCCTTACATCGCTGTGATTTTTTTAATGATGAAACTAGCATTAATAATGAAATCAAATTGTCGTGAAAAGTCTCTTATAGCGAATAGAGACTTTCCGCCCTTATAACACCTTTATTCATGTTCCTCAGGAATTTTAGGGAAAGAAAAAAAGATTAATTAGCGATGCACGTTCAATTTAAGGTTTATCATTTAAACTTACGACTTTAAAACGCTCGAAATATCCGTTAAGTCTTTTTTATGCTACGGCGTAGAAAACTGTGTTGGATAAGGTAAAGTCGATCTTGTTCTTAGCCTATATCGAGTTTCAACGGATATTAGAAATTGAGTTTTGTCTTGAATAGCGTTTAAATTTGTTTTGAAGAAAAATTCTCTGGATTGGTATACACTTTTTGAAATAGGAAATACAAAAAAAATGTCGATTCGGTTGTGGAATGAACATGCGTTCTTGGAAACAAAAATAAAAAAACGTCAGGTTTTGTCAGGGTTGCAAATCGATTGCTTTCAGAGTTTTTGTTTCAATATGTTGAACTTTTATTAATGCACTGTGTGCAAATACGAATCTGCTTTCCAGAATTCTGTTCTCAAAAAGAACCACGTTCATTCCACCGTAAGTTTAAGGAGCATCTTTGGATTTTAAAGTTTCCTGATAACCTAAATCTCAACAAAGGAATGAATGTCTCTCC
>JAHZMX010004663.1:0-18302 GCA_027743895.1 Seira musarum
CCTTAAATTTGGAACAAAGGTTCCTGGCGTACTGGGGAAGACACCTATTTCTTTTCAGAATTTTAGGTCAACTATTAACGTCAGGGTCAAAGGTTGTAATTTTTTTGAAAGAGACATGTTTTCAGAGACATAGCTCATTCGAAAGCCCTCGAAAAACTGAGTAGGACTGTTACTTTAAAATTTCGAAATTTTTTAACGGTAAACGGCAGGAGGCCGTTAAAAATATTTTTCAATACAACATGGCATGTGATACCTCATATTCTTTTGGCCATAAAACAGGGAAAGGGACATCTGTAATAGAGGTTTTGGTATAAAACGTGGACACTTAAACTAATATTGAAATCTCCGACTTGTTCTTCAAATTTATTTTGTTCCATATAAAGAGGAATACCCACGCCTTGAGTCCATGAGACCAACAAAGTAAGGAGGCGGACTGGGGCAATAAGAACAGACCGCCGTGAGAGTTATTGAAGTTCACCTTTGCTCTCATATAGACAATGAAAACAAAGGCATCATCATCATCACGGTGAAGTGGCATCAACGAACATCATTGACAATCGGAGCGGAGTCATTCTTTTTGGGCCTTTGGACAAATTGGGATTGGAAGAAGACAAGTGCATCAATTTATTATATGGAATTTCCCATTTTTAATTTTAATTTAATTTTGTGGAACGAGTTTACTTCTTTAATTTTCACTATGTAATTGTATCATTAATAATCATTTTATTAAAAGGATCTTTTGACATCCATGTGAATATTGTAATTGTAATTGTGTGCGCGTCATGTTAATTATGTCATCTTCAATCGTCTTCATATCCACTGAGCCTAAAATAATATTACGAACGCATTCTCCTGTGAAAAGTTCAATCGCGTTCACCTCATGTCATATCCTGTTCCATTCATGATTGTGATGACGGTCAGGGAATGAAGCATTACACTTCAGAGATGTAGGCCGACGTATATCTAAGTGGCAAATTCTATTACAGACTTTGATTTTGGCGTTGAGCTGGTAACCAGGGCAACGATGGCGCGTTTCTTTGCGCTCACGTAGATCTCTTAACGCAGATGAGTTCAAGCAGCAAAGAGCACATTGGAATTCGAGAAATTTTTTGGCCACTGTATACTAGTCAACGAAATGCAAACAGGTAACCGAGATAACTTTGAAAAAGATTTTAAAAAAGGGTGGACTTAGAGTTGGTATTGGAATTGATGATGAAAAGGCCAAGTTGGTTCCATGACAAAAGTTTAGAATCAACTGTTGTTCCTCTTCAGTTTTTATGTGAAACGGTGGGGTTGGCATTCTTGTTTCATAAATGCATTCATTTTAATATTCAATCTAATTATTCAAATATGCAGACATAACCATACATGCATCTTACCATTGTATTCATTGCATTTCCATTTTGCAAATTAATATTCACACAGACATTCATATATACCGACTGAAACAGACATGCATATATCCATTGGACTCTACAATGCACTTGTACACATAGCACGTGTAAGGCATCCATTCTTGATAGATGAAGAAAAACGTCCACAATTTGTTCTAAATTTTGTTGAAATTGCTTTAGGTGGATTAGAGTATCGAACTAATCCTTTGACTTGCTGCTTGGAAAATTTCTGATATTTTTGGGTGGAGTAGAGTATCGAACTAGTTCTTTCTGAAAAAGGTTTCTTGAGTTTGAGTTGGAATGTGGCTCGATAGATTAGCTTTGCGTTGAAAGGAAGTACCTTAACTTTTCTTTGGGTTGAATGAAAAAACCCTTGAGTTCAAATATTTTGACTTAAAGTGCAACAATAACTTTCCGCATTCGCTTTTTTACTGGACCGTCCGAGCTAAATCCATTGGTCACGTAAATAGTCAGGCTCATTTCAATGAGAGTGTCATTCGCTCACCAACCTTGACTCTTCCAACTTCTCAAGTCTTTTTTATTCCCTTCGTCTGCCAGGATGACATGTCGGATTAACCCCAATTCATCCCTCTGATTGAAATGATGTTGCTGCCCAGTTTTTCAACTGCTCCGACTTACTGCTCAGCCCGACCATTGCGTGTCTTTACACGAACGTTGCTAGTAAAGTAGGTCAAGGAAGGGTGAAAGTTCTCCAACCTACAGTCATCCCTGAAAAGATGTCCATTGAAAATGCTGTGATTGGGACTTTTGTCTGGTTCAGAAACGTGGACTTTGACAACCACGTCCTCATCCACTGCTCTTTTTTTTATCCTGGATAATGCAAGAGGAAACAGGTGCTTCATTGAACCAAACCTGCTACAACCAGTACGTGACGCTATGGACCAGTTTGCAAGCAAGAAGTTACCTCCAGGTAGTGCTTTTAAGCACTATAAGGGCTACGATGGACACCGGAAATACAAAATTCCGTAAGTTTTTTTATTAAAAATTTCAAAAATCCAATTTTTTGAATGTTTAATTATTCAAATATTAATTAAACGTTTTTTTCCTATTGCAGGATTATTAATTCACCTCCTTTGCTTGCATTGCTTGCCTGGACAACGTACTGTGGTCAGTCTGTAGATGTCCGAGCTCCCGTTTTTTCGTGCTTCAAAAGAGCCACCGTTTCATCCGCACCCTAGTTATTGGGAGCCTCTGAAGCTTACATTTAGACAAGTAGCCTACGATAGACTCTACTTCGCCCATATTCATCAACAAGGAGTTTTACGAGAACACGGATGGGGACAAGGATTCCTGGCGATTTCCTGGCCAAGTAGAAATCGTGAACGGCTCACCTAAGAAGAGAAAGGAGACCCAATCATTGTATTATGAATGTGCTCCTCTTATTAGGGAACCGACGAGGCAACGTGGGCACGTTCTAGGACAAGCAGCTTCAGACCTCTCATCAGTAGTTGGTAAAGAAATCGTTTGCTTTGAAAGCAGTAAAGATACCTGTACCTGAAAGCAGTAAAGATAATAAAGGGTCTACCTCTTCAGAAAGTGCGTTAACTTCCATGAGGAAAATCAAGACCTCCTACCATTTGGTTCTGTAAGCAACATAAGCAGCTTCTTACAAAGCAACAAAGCATTCGATCTTTGCTTCAACTCTATCCCTAACCATGATGACTTGTGTGCATTTTTGAGCCAGTCTTTAAGCATGGATCAACCCTTGGTGGATTATACTGATGCAAGGAGCAGTAAACGGATTTTTCGTCCATCATTGCCTGAGACTTCTTCATGTCAAGAAGAAACAAGTTTGGACTTCTATGTTTCCCCCTTCAGATGCACCTTTACCATATATTCCAGCAGATGATTGATTTTCTGATAGTCCTCACTTCCCAGACCATGCAGTCAGGTACCGTTAGGAAAATTATCCATCCTACTTGACTGGATACACTTTTAACTCTTCTAGCAGCAGCATCCTTGATGCAGATACCTTTTTTGAATATAGTTCTCCTGTTGGCTCATCAATCGGTTCCGTTCAATTACCTGAAGCCTAAGAAGAAGGATTGTACGAGGGAATAGAAGAACTTAATTTTTCTATTCATTCCTATCATAGCGGCTTTTTCTTGGACTTACCCGATCCTGTAGTACACTATGAAATTGCAGGAGAACTACAGCTTCCTATTCCTTCAACCTCAGAATCAGGTTTCTATTCTGATTCCAACTAATATTTTTACATTGTACATTTCTTTTACATTGTACGTATTATATTTTTATGTTTCTAGTATATGAAATAAATGCAATAAAAAACATTGAATTTTTGTTTTATAACCCTTGACATGTAAAATTGGCTTCATTTAAAAATGTATGCAAAAATTATTCAATGTATTAATATTGTGGAACAAAGACCTTGGGAATATTACTACTGTCTTTCATTTGAATAGTAGCATTGTAATTGTACTTTACATTCATTTTATTTTTGTAATTTCTACTAACTTCAAAGGAATCACTGTTAATCTTATCAGGTAGCAGTTGATAATGACTGAACATAAAAACCATTAGAATCATATTATCCATTAATCTATTAAACTTAGAGATGAATGCCTTTATTGTTAATATGCACCATGAAAAGGAATGTGGCATCCATTTTTAAATTTTCCACGTGTTAATGTGTACATAGCAAAAAAGGGTCGTTCAGTTGTTCAGATAAAATTTGTATGTCCGTTGGATTTTAGGCAAAAACTTTTTTTTATGCTCCGTTTAATGGTAAAGGGAAAAATGAACATAAATTTGAGGATAATAGGTATTCTAGATATAAATGTTCATATGTTGTCCGTTTAGTCATTTCTTTTGATTTAGCTTGGCTACTGTCTTTATATGATGCAACATATGTAAAAATTTAGTAATGACAATTAATTACATGCACTTTGCTTGCGTTACAGTGGGTGTGCTTCATATCACGAAAGTTAATGTCCCGTTTGGCGAGGTCGAATTATTGGTATCGGTGGCCAAAAAATCAAGTAGGAAAACATATTATGAAGCTCATTAGTTCCCTTAAAATGTCACATTTTACGCTTATTTAGTTACTTAAGTTCATTGCAAAAGGCTGCCACACACTGGAAATCACATTTCTTCACACCTCAGCGCGATTTGGGATACCTTTAACAAATAGGGGGCAGCCGCCTTTTGTTAATAAATTCAAGTAACTAAATGAGTGTAGAAATTGGACATTTGAATGAAAAAATGATTTTCATATTATGTGTCGTCCCATCTGATTTTTTTGCCACCGACACCAATAATCTGACCTCGCCAAACGGGACAGTAAGAAGTACACCCACTATACTGATGACAAACTTGTACTTGAAAATTGGATTTTTTGTTCATCGCGTAAGTTTAAACGAATATCCATATGCCATTTGGAGGTTTGTACTTTACACTTTTCGATTTCTAGAATGTACAATTCATACATGTACTCCTGCAATATAACTTGCGTTTAATAGGTAAATCCAGTTTCAGGTAAATGCATTAAAGAAATGCATTCATGTCCATGTGAAATGAGTAGGGTTAAAGTAGATGACGTAATACACGACGCCGCAAACAGCAGTATTGGTTTCGGTTGTTGTACTTGTTTCCTGTGCACTGACAGGCGCGTCTTAACTTTATGGAATATCTTTGCAGTTGTCCTTCTTCTTTCAATTTTTTTATTTGATCTCTCTTGATGACAAATTATTAAGATTTGATGAAAAAATACTGTCTGAAACAAGTGCAAAAATTAAATTGTCGGAATTTTTTAAAACTGACGACGTTAGTTGCAACTGGTTTCGTTATTGCATTGCAGAAAATCACGACTTTGAATCGGAAGTGTATTTTGGCTTTTTCAGTTTCTTTGGGGAAAAAGGTGAGATTTATATAATTTTATAATATTCAAATAAATAAATAGCTCTTCCTAATATTATTTTGAGATGGAGATAGAAGATTTGTACCTTTTAAGTTAGTCAATGGGTTTTTATTTTCCTCTTATAGATCGAATGGAACAAAAAGAAGAACTCCATTTTTTAATGTTCAAAATGAGGATGAAGAACTACAACTTCCTATGTCAGTTCTAACAAAGTAGAAGGATGCAGTCAATATCGTTTCAAGTCATAACACTAAGACAGACGATGGAGAAGATGACGCTAAAAATGGTGTCGCAGATGAAGAAAAGACGGATTCTGGCACGAGCACTGAAATTACTTTCGAACGTGTGTCATTTTCCGTCTGGCTACTACCAGTGAGTAATATGTACGTTAAAATGAAGGATGTTGACGACACTTTCTTTGTACCTGCAAACTTTCTGATATATGGAAGCCTTTCACTTTATCGGTACGTTGGAGTCAATTTATTCATGTCCATTTGCATTTTTGCATTGTTCAAATATAAATATGTACAAAATACTTGTGATTTATGATTTTGCTTCGTCTTCTAAAGTATCTCAATGCCGGCATTGAGATGGTACGCCAGGAGACACAAGATGTGATTGTATAGTGTAGTGATGACCCAACAATCATCAAACTGGAAGCTGACATTCCATTGCGGCTTCAAGATTTGGTAAAAGGTATCAATTTTTGATGAAGACCTGTGCTGCAGTTGAGAAATTTTCAACATCTTCCTCCCTCTTTACTTTACGCTCTAGTGCTTCCAGCAGGAAGCACTGCTCAGTGGGAGTTTCCAATGATAATTTTGGTGGACTTGGGTTTGGGTTGTACTTTGTGATCCAGACGATGGGTCTAGACCTGAACGTACGTAAATATATAGTAAATTGATGTGGTTTATTCAATATGAGTCACCTTCATTTCTTCATGAAATAGATTTTGAACATTTTTTAGTCCTATCACTTTCTACATGACACGTATTTTAATTTTAATTTTCAGTGGACTGGTTTCATGTTCCAAGATCCATTTGGGGAACATGTTCCATTTAGGTATATGGAGCAGGATCATCTCCTGTTCCACAACTGGCAAAAACACAGTTTTATCTGAAGACCCATCAGCCAGCTTCAATACTGGAGATAATGATTTATTTCGACTCATCAAAAAGATCCATCTTGTGACAGTGGAACATTGCAGTAGCCTAAATATGGACTATGTCGTGTTTTCCATAAACGGTCTTCCTTACATGGACAAGGAACAGTGTGCGGTTGATAATATAAAACCGTCAATTGCATTGAGTGTTGCAGCTATGCTCTCTTGATGACACAAGTGCTAGTAGTGGGAGGATGTCCAACCCTTTCTTCTAGAGCAGTGCTCGAACTCAATGCACTTTTTTGTTCTTTGTTCAAACAAGTGAGTGTTGTTAAATTCATGGCACAAAAGCTTTATCGCGTGTTCGAGATTCTGTGGGGAGGCGGAGACTCTACGTAGGTTTCCAAGCCTGATTCAAATATTTGAAGGTAGAATGAATTTTTTATTGTTTGTTTCCTTTGTTTCAACTTCGTACACTATCTAAACAAGATTTCATGATGAGAAAAAAATGTTCCGTTAACATTTATCTGTTTTATTACGATAAAACCTTTTTTATTTTCAAGAAATCAGATCTAGCACTTCATCTGCCATGAGTGTTCATTTCCCATTCCATGCGTGTGGTTGTGGGAAGCACCGCGCTTTTCATCAAAAAAATCAAGCGAGTGGTGGACAAAAATCTACGAGACTTTTCAGACAGTAAAGGGTTCTTGGTGTATATGCTTCGTAGTTTGCTACATGAACAAAGGCCATTTGCTGCATTAGGTAGCAAGCATCCCATGTTTAGAAAAAATATTTGGAATCCAAATCAGGCGTCCATGTGTGCGTCCATAATCAATTATCAAACATCTTTTTGCCATAAATCTAATCAATTTCTACAATATTTTTAAGTTCCAGTTAGTACATTACGTGAATGTAAATCGTTAATTTTGTACTGGAAAATGCCTGGAACGATAATAAAGTATTTCGGTTCATCGTCTTCACGCGTATATGGATGTAACTTTTGTGTCTCAGAACGCACACCAAATTCATGATTGGATGCCGGTTATTTATAATTTTCATATGTTACTTAAAAAATTTAAAGGTGTCGTGACAATGAATCTAGTGAAAATACAAAAGTGTTAAATGCTTCAGTTTTAAGAAACTCGCCATCGTGTACAAGAAAAATTTAGTTTCATAAAGTATTCCTGTTTTGCGTCACATGAGTATATTACAGATCGGCTGCTTTTGATCCGACTGGCCCAAAATCTAACTAACGCAAGTTCTAAGGCCCCAGCTCTCGTTTCTGGTGACCTTCGCTTTAGACACTTTACCAAATACTTCCAGTAACTCTTAAGTAAAAAATTGCATGCGTCTTTGATTATTATGCTATTCATTTCCTTTGCAAATTTACCCATGTCAACTATGTTTTGCGTAATAGGTACCTGAAATTGGACAAAGACAGATACATCAAGTCTGTTATGCGAGACCGACCCAAAAAGTCATGTGGCAGAATGACTTTAAATTCATGGATTGTCGCGCATCATCAACATTATTATTGGCAGTGGAAAGTGGCAAGGATAGTACAGACAGAATCAATATTTTTCGTCAAATCATTTTGTACTCTCGCATTATGCAGAGCGTGGTTTTGTACCTCACTTTGTAATTTAGAAAGGTTAGCAAAGAACGAATGTATGTTTTGAGTAGAGAACATTCTACTTTATTGTTCAATTATATATCATATCAAGCTAAATATTTTTTTCATTTCGTTAGATGAAATTGGTATTTGAACCCGAATTGAACTTGATTGGGTTTCTTGGAGTAAGTTTCAAGGGGCAAGCACCAAAAGTGGACATGGCACTGAACAAGTTACAAGACTTCGCAAACCAGCTCAATAAAGATGGCCCAATGAGTACTAACTGGAGATTGTCGACGTCATGGACTTTATCAAAGTGGTCAATCCGAAAGTCCTCACAATGTACGACGACTTTATCCTTCGTGCGGACAATATTAGGTATACCGATGTACACTTTTTAAACATGAATAATCATGCGAATGTTAGGTCAGCTAGTTTTATTCATTAAGTAATGTTGTGTTAAATGTTCAAGTTTTTAATTGATCTTGAATTTTGTTTTCCTTCTTGGGATTATTTATGTAAGCTGTTTATAGTTTATAGTTTATAGTTTTAATTTGATGAGTACAAATTATTGTGATTCTATTTTAGCTTTAGAATTGTCATGAAGTCATTTTTTTGCGGTACATCATTGGGTAAAGTTTGTATTTTTTAGAAAAAAAAATGTGATTGGATTGGTAGTACAAATTAAAGAGACTTCAGATAAATAGTAACAAGTTGGTAAAATAATAATGTCTTCATTACTCTCATAATTATGATGAGCTTATGAATATTAATTTTTATAAAACACGACTTTTTACTTACAATCGTTATAATTGTTGTAATTTTTTCAATTCCATTTCATTCTACATTCAACAATAAAAATGATCACTTTTCATCAGGAACCCGAGAATATAAGCGCATCGATGAAAAAATACGTGAGGCCAAAAAGTCATATGATATGCTGACTTCATGTCCATTATGCATTTGGATTTTTACGGTGACGGAAAAAAAGCTTGTAGAAACAATCTGTTGCATATGAGTGATGTTATGAGTTTTTGCTATAAAATGGGATTTTTTGCTTCATACATAGTGCAGTGATGGAAACATGCAACAAGTAATAACAGTCATGTATGATTTGCATTCTTGAATTTTTCGATTCTCAGTACTTATACCTTCTGTATTAATTTATTGAAATTCGTCCTCATCAAGTTAAATGAAATATAAGATTAGCGTATATTTGTGCATAAATTACATTCATTATACTTTTACTTTTTCTTAGACTTGAGGTAATAAAACTGGCATTTCTTTTTCATTATCGTCATCGAAATAAATGTCACGATCACCGCAGTAGTCAAGTGTAGGAGGGCTTCTATATTCATCTTTAGTTGTTTTTTTCGTGACTTCCGATTCGTTCTTTTGTTGCATTTGTAAATTTTGAATCGTTAAGTTTATTGGTTGAGCAGACAAATAGTATGTACGTGGCAGTTGGATGATCTTGTCAAATTCAACAGTTTTGCGACAAACAGAACACTTTTTTGTATATTCTAGTTTGAATTCGTCAATGACTCTTGATGTATGTCCAATGTCCAGCGTCGCGGTTGAAGCTAACACGATAACCATTGTGTCTTGACGTATCCATTTTTGAAGGCACTTGTCGTGGACTTTATTACCACAGTCAAGAAGTAAGGTCGGATGTGAAAGCTCCGTTATGCAGATGCAACAGTTTTCTACCAGCACGTAGCTACAATTATCAAACTGTCTTTCCATCAATTGCTTATTGTGTAAAAGTTTATGAATTTTCTGCAACAATGTTATAACATAATTATGCTTATTGTATTGACTTGCAATGATTGTGTTAGGATGAATTGAACTCATAAACTGATTGTGGGAAAATTGACGTTAGAAAAAATAAGACCTCGTTTTTCACTTTACTCTCTTCCCAGAACTGTTCGCTTTTATTTGCCGTGGAATTTGAAAAAAAAAACATTTCTTTTGGTACACTTTCCTGCTGTTTATTTCTGAGCTAAGCGGAGCGAAATTTTTTCACGGAAGTTGCCACTTGGAAATAATAATTGATATAAAAACTTGAAGGAATAATAAATATGATGGAGTTGGATCAATTGCATTTTGAACGTAAAGTAGGCGAAGAGAAAATTGCCAATAAAAAATTGAAGAGGGACGTGCACGCAATCCTTTAAAGAGAAACCCCAATATCTGTGGAATTGGATAGGTTTCCCGATGGCGCTTTCCAAAGTTTCATTAACAATCAGGTAACTCCCAAATTAATTTGCGTTTTCGTGAATATAAATCTCCTAATTAAAGTGCGCATTCATTTTCTTTCTCAGGTTTGGGAACAAGTTCTCCAGTACATAACTGACCCCAGAGATGTGGAGAACACGTACTTCACATGTCCAACTTTTCAACATGATTTACGTGAAAGGAGGCTAACGGATTTGTACCCGAGTGTACTCAGAGTACTCGAGGCGGAAAACTACATTCGAACAAATGATCATCAAGAGGATCAGGATCATGAACATCGTCCGGAGACATCTGCAGTTCTAACAACACGACTCATTTCTAAACGGACGAAGCGTGAATTGGAGTCGGAATATTTCGAATATCTCCTCATCTCGAAAGATTGGCACTTGAAGAGTGGCGAAGGTGAAGGCGGTACAGAATATTTAGGCTTGAATTTCTGTGTCTTTCACCAAAGGAACCAAGTTGAAGCAGCCTTTACCGCTTTGGCTGAAACCAACTCCGGCCACTGCTTCATCAGATGTTTACGAATTTATGATGATGGAACGGAGTATGTGAATAGGATCATCGATTTTTTGGATGTCCATGGACACGCTGTCTGGGGACTTGATTATCATTCGGAATCTTTGACTGAAGAAAATTATGAGGTAAGGAATTTTCTCAAATTTCAGAATTTTTACTTATTTTTTAGAGCGATCGAGCAATACAGATGAATTTCTATTGTAATTTTTCAGGTACTTCATGACATCATTAGCCGAACACCACAACCTGAAGGCACTGTCATTCACTACAAATTCCATTTATCATGGAAATCGTCAAGCGTTCCAGAACTTACTACGCTTCCACCCCTTTCCTCGGATTCCTTCAATGAAATTTTTGGATTTCACAATTAATTTATATTCACCTTTCATGGCGCACGTTATGCAAAAGAATGATCAAATTAAAACTCTACGCTTACTTCGGGCTATGCCACATGAATTTGATCATAAAGATTTCTCAGTCCTTGAATGGGTTGGTGGACTTGAGAATTTGAAATTGGAATGGTATGCAGGACCCTACTACTCTAGGAGCGTCATCAGTCATGGTCAAACGGCATGGCCGTTAAAGGTAAGTCTAAAAGTCCGTACTCCACACCTCTAAACTATTTTAGTAATATTTCTCAAGTTTTATTTAATTTGTGAAGGTACTACATCTCTACTTGGATGGACTGAGCGAGGCCTACGGATTTGAGGATAATGACCTATTCCGAACATTAAGCCGTTTTGCAAGCACGTTGGAGGAACTAGTCATGTGTCATGACATTGAAAATGTTGAATCTAGAGAAAATGGATTGTGCAAGAAGAAACTAGACTTACCCCGCCTAAAATTGTTTGTAATTGTTGGAGATGTGGAGGATGAAAATAGGCACGATGAGGGTGACAGTCGAGTCTGGTCCATTTCATTGGGAGACTTGGTGGAATTGACATCGATAGAAAAAGAAGTGCTGAGATTTTGTTGGCCCGTTTACTACTCCATTATAAATTATTTGATTATTACATTTCCGCGATTGAGACTCGTACAAATTGGTTGGAGGGATGGGGATGAGAATCCGAATCCGAAAATTTATCGCAGAAATCATCCTCAAAATAAGCACAGACTAGCACCAAAACCCATGAGTTATGCGGAGGCAGTGAAGGGGAATAATAGGAATGGAAACGACGGACAGTGACCGGATCACAAGATGATGTTCACATGAGGACGTTTCATAGGTTTGCTGATATTCACGTAGAATTTATTTGAAAGTAAAAATCTACTTTCACGTGTCAATAAAATTAGATTAAATATAAAAGCATATCCTGAGTGTTCGTAAGTATGCTGCGTATGTAGTTTCAGTTTCATTGAAACATGCAGAAATGTATTGTAATTACGGAATAAACATTCTTGTTAGTTAAGGAAATGCAGAAAGGACAAAAAATTGAGAATAATAAAATTTAATCAATAAAAATAATAGCATCTAAAATCAGCATCCGTTATTCCAGTTTTTTTTTCTTCTTAGCCACGATTTATGAAATTGTTTGACGTGTTTATTTTGATTGCACTTTTGCGTACAACTAGCATCACAAAGTGTGCACCAACAAGGTTTCTCTTCAACGTGGGAAATAATATGAATAAATAATTTATAATTTTTGTTTTGAAGAAATCCCTTTGCCACAGAAAAGGGAATAAATAAAACGACGATAAAGTAAGACAGTTGTTTGGTCAGTAATGCTTTTACTACATATCTGACATCGGGCGCATGCAAATTTTCGAATTCGAAATCGGCGAATGTTGCGGAGTATTGAATAAAGTGACTTGATACTTTTGGTGTTATGTAAGAAATTAGCTGTAAAAAAGCTTCGGCTTGTGTGTACCCCCAAAAACCCTTTTAAGTAGAGCGACCCATGAGGTGATTTATATTTTGAAGGATTTTGTATGCACGACCTGCATTTTCCATTCGGTTCATGATTAAGTGAGTTGTTTGAAACACGAGGAAGTCGGTTTCAGCCAAGGGTTTCAGCAATGTTCTCATTATGCCCCTTTTACCCATCACTATCACCACTCACCAGCTCCAATTTTTTTTCTAGTCCATTTTTTCAGGATGCCATATTTTATACGGCTGGCGGCTGGTCCTTCAGATCGCATGAATAAAAATAGGCTATTCGCTATTCTCTTTAAAATGATTGATTTCCTTATTTTCACTTTTGGTTCTTTTTTTTGAGAAATCTGTAACTCAAACCATCAAAACTCGCCATGTTTATTCGTGATAATGAGATTGTATGCGCATGCGCATGTTTGTTGTTTTGTCGTTTGTTCCTTTGCTATAAATTCTCCTTTGTTTACAAATATTCGTTGCATAACTCCTCCTCTATTTGTTCAAGGGATTATTCACCAACAAAGTGAATGGTGCGCGTCATTTTGAAACGCAGGACAGAATACGCGATGAGAATTCCATTTGCATCAATAAATATTTGGGATCCTACTTTTGTAAGTGCAAGGAGCAATTCGTCTTTTTGTGTTCGATTGAATGTGATTGCGACACTGCTGGTTGTAATTGCAAAAACTTTTGTCTTTATTTAGTCATTGAACTGTTATTTGTGTTAAAAACGTAATTCCTCCCGATTTCCCTTCGAAATTCAATTTACCTTTGAATTGGTTTCAATTCTATTCAGTAAATTCTCATTCCCCCCGAGCAAAAATAAATGCTTCTGATCCCAGTCCAGACCTTGACCTTAATTCGATAAAATAAGGAAAGGCGAAATGGATTTTTTTCACGAAAGTTATCACTTGAAAACACTACTTCATATGGAAACTAAAAAACCTAAAAACATCATGGAGTTGGATCAGTTTTATTTTAAAAATAAAATGAAAGGGAAGATAATTGGCATAGATAAATTGAGGAGGGGCGTGAACGCGATCCTTGGAAAGAGCTACGGAGAAAATCCGGAACCAGAATCGAGTGGGTTTCCCGATGGCGCATTCCAACGTTTAAGAAACATTGAGGTAGGTCCACTGCGTGAATAAAAGTCTAACCGATTTTGAAATTATTGTATGAAGACTACCTGCCTTTATGTCTATATTCATTTTTTAGATATGGGAACAAGTTCTCCAGTACATAACTCACGCCGTGGATGTGAAGAACACATACTTCGCATGTCCAGCCTTTCAACCTTTTTTACGTGAGAAGAGGCTAACGGATCTGTATCCGACTGTCCTAAGTGTGCTCGTGGGGGGAAAACACTTTGGAACAAGTCATAATGAACATCGTCCTGAGACTTCTGCAATTCTTACAACGCGTCTCATTTCCAAGCGGGCTAGGCGTAACCTGGAGTCGGAATATTTCGAATATCTCTTCACCTCAAAGAATTGGCACGTGAAGAGTGGCGATGTTGAAGGCGGTACAGACAATTTAGGCTTGAATTTCTGTGTGTTTCGTAGAAGGAACCAAGTTGAAGCGGCCTTTACCGCTTTGGCGGAAACCAACTCCGGCCACTGCTTCATTAGATGTTTACGAATTTATGATGATGGAACGGATTATGTGAATAGGATCATCGATTTTTTGGATGTGCATGGATCCGCTGTTTGGGGACTTGATTATCGATCGGAAGCTTTCACTGAAGAAAATTACGAGGTAAGGATCAACTGTCTTTAGAATTGTATTTTGTACCTCCCTTTAATATTTGATTAAGGAACTTCGATTATAATATTTCAGGTTCTTCACGACATCGTTTGCCGAACGCCAAACTTGAAGGCACTATCCTTCACTTCAAGTTCTACATTTCGTGGACATCGTCAAACATTCCAGGATTTACTACGCATACACCCCTTGCCTCGAATTCCGTTATTGGAGTTTTTGGATTTTACAACCAATTTCTATCCGCCTTTCATGGCTCACATTATGCAAAAGAATGATCAGGTCAAGACTTTACGCTTACTTGGGACAGGACAGCATCAATTTTCTTGCGACCATTTCTCGATCCTGGAATGGGTTGGGGGACTGGAGAACTTGAAATTGGAATGGTATGTGGGACCATACTACCCCAGGAGCATCATTAGTCACGGTAAACCGGAATGGCCGTTAAAGGTTAGCCTAAAATTCGACATTCCACACCTCTAACCGTTTTAGTAGTAAATAGTAATTCAAGAGAAATTTTAATAACAAGTTCATTTAATTTGTCAAGGTACTACATCTCTGCTTGGATAGACCGAACAAGCAGATCCGCAGGTTCAAGGATAACGACCTATTCCCCGCATTAAACACTTTCGCAAACACGTTGGAGGAACTATCATTGGAACATGATATTGAAAAGGTTGAACGCAAAGAAGATGGATTGTGCAAGAAGAAACTAGACTTACCCCGCCTAAAAAAGTTAGCTCTTCTTGGAGATCAGGAGGACAAAAACGGACGCCGTTGGTTTGATTGGAATTACAACGAGAGTCGCGCCTGGTGTATTTCACTAGGTGACTTGATGGGATTGACATCGATAGAAGTAATGAAATTCTCAAGGCCCGTCCACTCCATTGGAAATTATTTCAAGGCATTCCCACAATTGAAATTCCTACAAATTGGCTGGAGGGATGGGGATGAGAATCCAAAAATTTATCTAAGAAATAATCCTCAAAATGAGCTCAGACCGGCACCCAAGCAGCTCACCATGAATTATGCGGAGGCAGTAAAGGGAAATAATAGGAATGTAAACGGCTGACAGTGAAGCCTCTCAAACTCAAGTGTACTTACTAATTAAATAAAAAACGGTATTAAATGTTTTTGAGAATGTTGTTCTTGTTGATTGATTAAGTATTGAGTAAACTTGTACAATAAAAATCGGTAAATAAAATACCGACGAAAGCCTCCTTATATCACAATGCCCTATTTTAGTATCATTCCTCAAGTTTAGTCTAATAAATCATTCGTGATTTTGTTTCATAGCATTTTCATTTTTACAAGATTGATGCTGATGCTTTTACCAAGTTAGTGCGAAGCGAACATTCTTTACGTGTGAGTCAACGATAAGCTGAGTTGTTGGGTGGGACGGCGTTACAGGAAAAATATTTTGGAGGGTGCATTGGCAGAATTTACTTTAATTTTGAAACTTTTTTTAAAGCCGAAATGATGTTCATAGGAACATGTTTCATGTAGAATTTATTTGAATGTAAAAATTACATACTTAAATATACTTTGAGGTTGCTGACAAAAGAAAAAAATTAAGTGTCGGTAGTCGGTGAAATTAGATTGAATTAAGTCTTCTGAATGTTGCAACTATGCCGCGTGTGTAACTTCAGTTTCATTAAATTGAAATATGCAAAAAAATCTGACATTTTCCTTAAATAAAATCTAGAAAACCAACCGAAAGAACGATCATTATACAACAAATACTTGATTAACAAACTTTATCATGTTTCCCAAGTGAGATTCTTGAAAACCATATTTTTTCTCGCAAATTATTCAAATCTTTTACATATTTTGAAAATAATAAATGAGTATCAAAGGAGTAGGAAAATAACTCACAGGATATCTGGCAAAACATAATAATTAGGTATGTATTCATTAAATGTCGGCAAAAATTTAAGGTCGACATTAAGGGGATCACATTTCTCAATTTTGAATAGATTAATAAATAAAACTTTGGCTCTGTCTACATCTTGTCACTTAAAATTATTGGTTCGAATTTGAGTCATTGAATTGAATTTTTTTGAAAATTACCACAAGTTAAATCCAACGGACCAGGAGAATTATCATTTTCCATCATCTCAAAATCCTCTGAACAACCAAGACCGGCTCCTACAGTAGTAGAGATTCCAATACAATCTGCAGATTCCCCAGTGCCCTGTGTGTTCCCAAGAAGCTCGTTCGATTGCAATTGAAATGATAGATCCATTCCTTCGTTCGCAATTGGTTGTGAAGGTAAGCTAGCAACTGAAAAGGCGTCATGGCGATACCAGGAACTCAGAGTGGATGTTGGCGTTTGGATGCCAAAGTTTTTCACCCTTTCATAGAAAGTTCGGGAGGGAATGTTGAACATTCGGGCAGCAATTAGGGGACTCCTTCCTTTAAAGACTTCAATAAGTGCTAATTGGACATCAGTCTCTGAGTAACCCTTATATGGTCCTCGAGGCGACGCGTAATTTTTCTGGACTTTGTCGTGGTCACCCTTGAGTACCTAAATATGGGATAAAATAAATAGTTTTTAGAATTCATTCTCATTCTCTTCACATTCCAGACACTGTCTAATGAGAAGAATAAGTTAAACGTGTAACCTTATCAGCAGCATTGAGGGATACCGAGTGATGTTCCAAAGTCGCATCCTCACTGCTTTGAATCTGCTGGGAAATGATTTGAACATTTTGAAAATTGCAAAGAAAGATTTGAAAGGAAAGAAGTAATAAACAATAAATAAAAATTATTTAAATTAATTTTCTACCCGTTCTGGTCCCGTATATGCAGTATTGCTGGTCGAAGGACTTGGATTATGGTGCCACTGGATAGGAAGAATACCTATACCTGAATCCACAATCTTCCTTTTCTTCGGAGGCGCTAACTCAGCTGACGCCGCAGTCGCAGGGTTGGTATCGGTCGCCAATGCAACGGAACTGTAATTGGACTTGGTTAACTCCAGACCAGGACCGATGGAAGGAACAATAGGCACAGGCGTTGACATTGGCTGTTGAGGGGCTTCCTTAACCTTAAGACTATCCTCAGCGAGCCCTCCCACCTTCAGCGTTTCTGCAGCTTTTAGGAGTCCAGCAAGCTCGTCCTCAGCGACGTTTACCAACTCCTCGGTACATATAATCCAGGATTGCCTTTATCTCTGATAATTTGATGTCCTTCAAAATGAGGATTGGAGGACGACAGCAGGAATCATGATTACTTTCCTCCTCGAATAAGTCTTTGAAGTAGGGAGAGCAAGCGGCCAGTACAAGTTTGTGACATTTGATAGATACCCCTTCACACGCAAGTCTCACATCCGTTAATAATCCCTTTTCGTAGAAATGTTCAAACATTGTGAACCCATTGGAATGATGGTTATTCCATCGGAGGCAGTAATACTGTTTAACCGGTTCTGTCATTTCGTCTTCGTTCTTCCCTGCTCCTGTCTGTCTTCTTAATAAATAACGAACACGAGTATAGAAAACGGAAAGATTGCCCAATTTTGTATTCAATAAAGAAAAATAACTTTTCACTTCAAATGCAAAAAAACGATTTAGAAACAATTAGCACTGTTTATGATAACAAGGTAATCAGAATTGAGTAGTGGAAAACAAGAGAGAAGATTTGGTTCGCGCCTCACGCTCAATGAAGAGAAAGTTGTAAGTTGCATGTTTTCAGATGACAACGCATAGGAAGAACGGCAGGGGTAATGTAAGAGCGAAACCATAGAGTAAAGCACTCACAGTTTCGTTCGTATTGAGTTTTTTGTTGTTTCATATGGAGCACAGCATATAGTGCAGCGAACTCAAATCAAAGCTTAGATTTTGTATCTTTTTATAAAGGAAGATTATTATTTTGACCGTTTCATTTTGGTTATGGTGACGCCAACAAGTGCT
>JAHZMX010004664.1:0-12747 GCA_027743895.1 Seira musarum
CCTCTTTCGAGAGTTATCCATCTGACGGACAGACGGTCACGGCAATCTCAATGCTCGCAACTACGCTCAGCTACGTAATAATGATGAAGTTGCCATTTGTGTAAGTGTAAACACGACAAAATACAATATTAATTGCGAGAAAAACAAAAACATTGTTCCATTGGATTTATTACAAAATTGAAACTTGTGAGATGATAATTTGATCTCTCCAGTGCACAGTTAGCTATTCCAAATATTGCAATCGCTACTGAAATTGAACGGTTTATTTTCCCATAAAAAACGAATCCCCAGCTCCAATAAAAAAATCAACCTTTGACTTGGCACTACCGTTCGAAGTCAGCAGATTTGAAGTTACACATACTCGAAGTTCGATATATGCCTGAATACATTTTATTTGCACATTCGAAGTTAAGTTATAACCAAAAACGTCTCACGACTCCAAAATCAGAAATTTATGAATTCTCTCAATCGCCGAACTTGTCATGTGGGCACTCCAACTCCGGGAATTGTGATTGTGTAAATCCACAAAAGTATGCAGAAAGCATATACCCCAGCACCAAAAATTAGAATAACCAAAAACTGGTTGAAAGCAACTTGATCAATTACGAGGTATGCTTTTCCAGTGGGCATGTCAAACAAGGGCTGCTTCATTTTCAGCCTGTCTGCCCAGTCTACTTGTGCATAAAAGTGGTTTTCGATTCCACTTTCCGAGCAGTCCATTTCCGAAAATCCGAGCAGTGCTTCAAGGGTTAAAGAAAGCGCCGACTATTTTCTGAAATCCTAATACTGAGAAAACTTTGAACTCCCCTATTACCATGACACTGTCGCCAGTCCATATGTATTTATAAGATATTGAATTGATATTTGTGAACCAAGCTTTGAGAAAACAGGATGTATCCATTCCACAAACACAATATCTCTCTTCACTGTGGCTTAAGTGGTATGCATGAGCTTACGGGAAAAGCTACTATGCGTGATTCCAGTTTGTTTGCAAAAGCTTCGCTTACAGAACGAAAACCTTGCAATAAAAGTTTGGAAAATAGTCCAGGAGTAGAAAATAGTCTGCTTTGATTCTGCTAATAAAAAATTCAATTAAAATCGTAAATTGTTGATAAATTGGTGAGTAAATGGACATAACGAATCCATATTTGTCGTATATAATCAAAAAATATATATACCATTTAGTAATTAAAAAAGGCTTGTATCGAAGGCAAAAGTTATAAAGACTGCAGGTATAAATTTTAAGGAGCTTTTCCTCAAGATAAAGTTTCCAAGCCACATCTTTGCCATCATTGGTAATACTTCCAAAATTTTGGAAGATAAAATTAACTCTGGTCAAGTGCATTTGGCGAATACTTTGCAACTCTCTATAAAATTCTATTCCATTTATAGGGAATCCACTCAGGAAATTTACATTCCTTGGCTTTCTTGTGATAAATTTAAAATAGACTGAAGCGTTTCCATTGCGCAAGTTCAAAAATCAACACATTTCTCTGGCGGTGTTGGAAAGTGGTTAACGTCATTGGGAAATGGAACAATTACGGTGTGGAAGAGAAGAACAGGAAGTACGTTATAGGGAATTTAAAAATAACACTTGGTTATTCAATAAGATACATTGCTGTCCGTCATTTTCAATCTCCAAATCAATAATTTATCATCTAGCGCATTGGTTAGTCGTGCATGATTTTCAAGTTCAAGTAAGTGGATGCCTTGGACGATTACCTTGATTTCATTTGACTGATTAAGTAAAAATCGCCTGTATGCGTTTCAAGTATGCTTTGCGAGGAACTCTGATCGAATTTCTCAGCGATGATTCAAATTCCAACACTAATTTTTTAAAAATTGTTTTTCATGGTTTTAAATTTGAATATTGTTGAATTCTACCGTTTGCGTTACTATAAACTATTTCTAGTTTGATTTTTGAATGTTGTGACTAAAAAACAAATTTAGTGGTTAATATTGAAACAAAGGGCTATTAGTTACTATAATTTATTAGGCACTCGCACTTATGCATCTCACTTTACGTGTCAAAATTAATAAACATCTTAGAAACCAACTGTGTCTTGAGTTGTTATCATCGACAAAAGTAGTTAACTCATTAATATTTTTTTAACAAGTTTTCTTTCACCGAGTGGTCTACTTTAGTTTATTGAAATATGATTATGATTAGAACGTTTGAGATTGTAGAGTGTATACCACCTCAGCGCTTGTTTCAATACAGGTTCGTTCCAAAGGGACAAGGCTATGAAGACGTGTGTTCTTTCGAAACTTTCTTTTTTAACCTTCGCAAGCAGTGGCTGTAAAGTATTTTGAAAAATTGTTTCTTTCCTGCAAAGAAAATTAATTCCATTATATTTTAAAATTATTCACGCAATGGCAAATGCGTGGATTTCATTTGTTTTTCTCAATTTTATGTTCCAAAATAGTAGCTTTATTAGTTTGAAATATGAATTATTAAAAGAAGCTTTAGAAACGATTAAATTGTTCGAAAACTGTACTTTATATATTTCCTCTTCATTTCAAAAATACTTCGAGGAAATTGATGAGCTTGAGTTTGCTCTAGCGTATTCTAGCAAAACTTTGAACGCAGTCACAACCGATATTTTAACAATGACTCTGAATACCTAAAACTTCAAGAAGAATACGCTAAAGCCATCATCAGAAGTGATGAGAACGTGAAATCTTCTCAAAATCCACCACATTTACACAAAAGCTCGACTCAACTATTGGAATGGGTCTACGTGCACCATTACAAACCGTTCATTAAGGTTTATGAACGCCTACACCACAGCCACTCATGCACGGTATTGATTATTCTACCGACTTACATTCAGAACACAGCTATGGAATTCAGTTATGACACGTACACATATTATCCAACCGAAATTTACTACTTATTTCCCTGGACTACAGGAATATATTTTAAGGAGCTTTTCTTAAAGATAAACTTTCCAAGCCACATTTTTGCCATCATGGAAAGTGATTCGGAAATTTCTGAAGACAGAATTAACTCTGGTAAAGTGCATTTGGCAAATACATTGCAATATTCGGCGAAATTTTATTCCGTCTTTTTGGAATGCCCAAATGAAATATACGTCTCCTGTTTCAAGTGCGACAGAGTGGGAATTAGGTACAACGACTTTGTGAATTTGAAATCAACTCAAGCGTTTCCTTTGCGCAAGTCAAAGAATCAGTTCCATTCTGTGACAGATTTGGACGCCGAATGGAAAGCGGTCAACGTAATTGGGAAATGGAACAACTATGGCGTAACGGTGTCCCACCTGGAGTACGTCAAAGTTTTTGATTAAACAACATATTTTTTTTATGAAAGCCAGCACCAGGCATCATCTCGTGCTAAAATGTGTCAATTTATTTATGCCCCGCTGATTACTAAAATAGGTTCAGTTCAATCCAAAAACTTTGCTTTTCTTATTAATTCTTCTGGCTTAATAGACTTGACAAACAATTTTTACTTAAATTAACGATTAAGATTTTTAGGGATTGGACGCTTCAACATTTCTATCAATTTTATTAAATTTCAGGAAATCCTGCAACTACATCGGTGCTGCAGAGAAATTCAAAACTACCTTCCATGGCACGGAGCGTTTTAGCATTTGCCTTCAACACTTCGTATTCCTTGCAAAAAATTATACCTCATTTACCATTAATTCAATGGATTTCATCCCGGTACCAAAATCATTCACCTATGAATATGAAATGATTAACAAATTTCGACCTGTAGGTGCAGAATGGAATGGTTTGATGTATTTTGTTACACTGGGCGATAAAGAGAGATCTCGGACAGTTTCAGTGGATTTCACCAAATGTTTTCAACCGTTTTTATTGGAAGTTTGGGTTCTGATTTCATTTTCATTCACGTTCTTCATTGCCACGCTAACCGTCCTGGAACTAAAGCCTTGGAAAACGTATCAGGATTGGGTATTTTGGTTACTCTTTTTATCTATCGAGCAAGTTGGGAACTTACTTGAAGGCAAATCTACGCGAAGGACTTATCATTTAATCTTTCTTTGGCTAATGTTCACATTTCTTTTACGAAATTTTTACCTCTATTTTATGTACTCAAGCATAACAGCACCAAAAACTCATGATCTGCCAAATTCCAGGTACGCCCTAATTACAGCAGCCAAAGAAGGAACATTAAATATTGTCATTGACAAATCTGCTCTGGATCATACTGAATCTATTGCCATTGGAAGTAATCTAACAAAAGTTGAATTTTACAACGAGCTGGAAGCACATGGCTATGGTGTCAACATCTATGGTCGAAATATTACAAAGGATTTTTGCCTGTCAAAACAAGTAGAATGCGTTAGACTACAACCCCAAAGTGGAATGCCGGAACACGAATCATGCACAACGTACGATCGTTATGCATTAATTTGGCATCTGAATGAGCTGTGAAGATACGATTTACACGTTTCATTAGCAGTTTTCAGTGGTAAAACCTTGTACAGAGTTTTAAGTGAGCCAGAGTTTCTGAATCGTCTTACATTGTGGAACGACCAAGCTCAGTTCTATTACACTGAGGCATTGTATCGAAACGTGGCCGCGTTGGTAGAGGCAGGTTTCCAATCGTATTCTGCAAAATTCGCCAAGCATTTCAGAACCATGTTTGTTTTGAAACGATTTGCTGGGCATTTGAAGATAGAGAGGTGGTTTAATATAGCCCATCAGTATTTGGAGATTTATTCAAAATTTTCCATGATTAAGGGGACATTAGACAAAGATTCAGAGTCAGAAGGAAATGAAGCTGCATTCGATGATTTTAAACTTATATTTGTGCTATATATCTCGTTGTGTGTCTTTTGCTCTCTAATTTCGCTTGTAACGGTAGTCTGTTTACAAATTAATTGAAGCTCCTTAAAGGACAAAATTTTAAGTTTATTTGATACAATAACTGCTACTACTTAATAGGCGCTACAATTTGACTGTTAATAATATCACTCTCATTTGCGAGGTAATGAAAAAATTCACTGTTTTGACACGTCCAACGTTATTATTAATTTTTATTATTTTCTGCTATTGGCGGACTCTGTAGATCTAGAATTGAAAAAGTGTTTATCATTTAATGGTAATTAGCATGATATAAGCGTCATGCATTCAAAGTGTCATTCCCCTTGCTTCTACATTAGCATGTTTAGATTAAGGAGAAACGACAGGTGCCGAAATGATCAATTACTGACAATTTTACTGACTAATTAACAAAACTTTTGGTAAAAAGTGCATTGATGGAATCAAACGACAGCGGTATACAAAAATGCAGTGTGTTTCCTAGTATGTTAATAATACAAGTTCATTTGACAACCGTCCCTGCTTAAATAAGTTATTCTAAACTAGTAAGGCTAATGAAAAATTTTGTTTATTCAGTCCGAGCGGAAATGAATATAACCATATTAGAGTTACTGATACTGTTGACTATGAAACACACAAACAGATACCTCAAGAGTAGTCCAGCCAAGTTGGCTTGATGGCAATGAGATAAGAATGACAAAGTCTGCCCACAAAGAAAACGTTTAATGCATATATAAAGACATACACAAGAACTTTCTGTTTACAGAAATCATTACGAATAGATTAAACGCCGTATATATTTACAACAAAATTGTCATTTCCGGGGGGTGAATTACTGCATTTCAACAAATTATTTGTTATAAAGCAACACTTTCTTAAAATTACAGTTTAAATTAACACGTTTCATGGAATCGCACTTTGCTTTCATGTAGGCCAATAATTACGTGCGGGCTTGTTTGTCAAACATGATCTTACTTATAATTCGTGATGGACAAAAGAAAATGATATTTTTAATAAATAATTTGCCAAACAAGTCAATTACAGCCCCAATTAAGAATCATAACTTATAAACGACTTCTAATTGTCAAGAAAAAAAACAATTAAGGTCAGCAACAAAAGGAATGCATGCAATACGAAAATGCACGAACATTGTCGCCTAATCCAATCGATTTGAAGTCAAGTCGACTTTTGCTTGTCGCCAAATACTAAGCTTTCAGTCTGGTTAACCTTGTAACCTGTAAGCTGGATGGAAGCTAAAAGTATATAGACTTACAAACGAATTTTCTTGTGGAAAAATATCCCGCAGTATAACGTAACTGACATTCTATGATATAAATTATAGTCTTGCACGTACCAACGAATGTTAATTAATAGGCTTTTTAAGTAAATAATTCATACAAATTAATTGTTAAATTGCATTTATTATGTTCGGAAATGTAATTAATTCACACTAATTTAATTTATTCATGAAACCTTCTGCCTCGAGAGAACAGGTAGAAGGCGTAATTATCAAGCACTTATTTCTTCGACGAGTGTGGTCCTTTTGCAAGGACACCGTTGATAAAGCAATCCAATCGATTTGAAGTCAAGCCGACTTTTGCTTGTCGCCAAATACTAAGCTTTCAGTCTGGTTAACCTTGTAACCTGTAAGCTGGATGGAAGCTAAAAGGATATAGACTTACAAACGAATTTTCTTGTGGAAAAATATCCCGCAGTTTAACGTAACTGACATTCTATGCTTTAAAATCTAGTCTTGCACGTACCAACGAATGTTAATTGCTAGGCTTTTTAATTGAATAATTCATACAAATTATTGGTTAAATTGCATTCATTATGTTTGGAAATGTAATTGATTAAAACGAATTTAACTCATTCTTGAAAACCTTCCTTCTCGAAAGGATTGGTAGAAGGAGCAATTATCAAGCACTTATTTCTTCGACGAGTGTGGTCCTTTTGCAAGGACACCGTTGATAAAGCATTTCGCTGATTTTGCCGCGCATATTGCGTATCCAATTCCTAAATTTCTCAAGATCAATAAAACTACCGGAAATATTTTTTATTTCTAGGCAAAAAGCAATTGTGGCAAATAACAAAAGTAAAATATGCAAAAAGAAAATAACTCGAACATTGTCAGCCAATCCAATCGCTTTAAAGTCAAGCTGATTTCTTTGTGTCAATAATTGCATATCCTGCCCAAAGTCAATTCTCTCTTTAAAAATAATCCAAAGGTTACCGATCCCCGATTGACTGAATAAATGAGATCGAAACCTAATTTCTCCGGGAGAAATCGGAGGGTGATCTATAGTAATTGTAGTACAAATAGAACCGTACGGTTTCTTGCTAGTGATCACTTTGGATTTGCTTGTACCTCCGTATTTCTCCTTCTCTTTCACAATATGTGTGCCAAGTTTCACCTTCATTTTCCAAACATTTTCGAATTGATCAGCGTATGCTACACTAGTGCAGTTTTTTATTTGATTGAAGAAATAGTCTTCAAATGAAATATCGTTCATAACAAGCTGGTAAGCAGCTTCAGGAGCATCAGCTTTTACAAATCTCCCTAACTCCTCAGCCAACTCGAATTCGCTTTTGTTTGGGTGCTTTTGATAAAACAAACCTCCAAATGCAGTTGATATTAATTTCTCATTGTCAGTTTCTTTCATGTGGCCTATATTATCTTCATATATCTTTTCTCGCTGTCTCGCCCAATCATTTTCGCTTACATTGTTGACGTTTGTGGCTAAAAATTTTAAATGTTTCTCAAGGTATTCAATACCCGGATGATATGAATAAATAGTGATGTTATTATGAAATAGTTTTTCAAACGAATCATAAATCCACGTTGGAACCGGAGCCGACAATTTGTCAATGTTGTCGCCAAGGTACGAATATGTTAGGAAAATTCCGCCAAACACCCATCCACACCAAAACAATTTTCTTTTTTCTAAACCTGACCTAGATTGAGCAAGTAATATCATAAATATTGAGCTGAGAACGACAAAAAATTTGCCAACGTTTACCCTAAAAGGGCTTGCAAGTAGACAACTTATAAGAATCAAAGCCAATAATACTGACCACACATCCTTTTGAAAAGCGCTGACAAAGCCCATGAATGAGACAAACCCCGACCATTCAACGGATGAGCACATGACAAAATGTACTTCGTGATATTTGTCGGTGAAGGAAATTGAATCACTCAGGATTGTACTAAATGAGGCTATCGAAATTTCTACTGCTTCTTCCAACTCATTGCCAAATATTACTGGGGATGAAATTAGTTCAGAAGGCTTATGTCTGTTGGGAAAATACAATGTAGCATTTCGAAATATGTTCAAAATTATATAGGAAGCAAAGCCCTCTAAAATGGAAATTTTTAGACTCCTAAATAAATGCTGACTTTCAAACTGTAGAGCTTTAGAATTAAATTTAAAAATGTCAACTGCATTTAAAGGAATCGCAGACTCGCAAAACTTGTCAACAAGTTTATAATGCATTTCTGGTGTTTTTGCAAGTGAAAAGGCCTTAACCGATAAGTGTTTCGCGGCGACGTGCTTTTGTGGAGATGCAAACACTTTTTGTTTTTTGTCAGGGTATAAATTAAAGTATCGTTCGTGGGTGTGAAGAAATAATGATTTTTCACATGTAAACGATACGGACTTGATCATTCGCAACTTATTGGTTATTTCCAAAGTATTCTTCTCTGTTTCCTGCTTTGTGAGAAATCCCAAAAATATTGGCGTAGTTCTGGAGTGGGAAAGGAACCCGTTATGACCCTGAAATTCAAATAGTAGCTTCATACGATTTAAGCAACACCCTACAATCAATAATATAGAATCGTTAATTTACCACTTTTCTGCGAAAGAAGTTTATCATTAAATCCGTTAGTCTGGATAATCCAGCGTCATCAAATTGTGTGAAATCCTTGCGCGGTCGAGAAAGCGAAACCACAAATGTTTGCAAGGGAAACATGATGTACCAAAAAAACGTGTAGTAGCCCCTCTTATTAAGGTCGCGACTTGGACGGCGAACGTATTCGTAAAATACGAATGCATTGCACTTCAACCTAGCACAACTCACGTTGTACTTGGAAAAGTCGTTCACGTCCACATGCATGGTTTTCGAACGCTGAAAATTATACATGATGATGGGAAAACTCGGTGGTCGGATGAAATCCACACTATTTCTTTTGGTTTTTGTCTGCTCACAACAAAATGCATTGAATAGAGAATCAATTAAGAAGTATTACATATAAACTGTTTCTACCGAGATATCTTACCGTAGACGGTGGTAAAATGAGAAAGAAGTGACAGTTCTTGAAAACGTCAAACGAATTGCTTATGTCTAATGAAGAGGAGAATGAAATTCCTTTGCTGCCGCTCACAAGTGCAATAAGAATCCATTGAATTGCAGAAACCATGGTTTGCTATACCCTCATTTTGTCATCGATATAAATTTGGAAAAGGCTAATTTTGCTTTGAAGTAATAAAAGTTTGCAAAAGAATTATTTCTCTGTGGTTTCTTTCGCGTTTCGAAAGCATTGAAATAGATTTATGCCTTTTGGTCTGTCAGTGTGCAGCAACTGGAAATGAAGTCTGTATCACTGAGACTGATATATTGTAGGTCTCAAAATTCATTCTATGAAATTACTTATTCTGAATAACGGTTAAAGCATTCTGGTTTTGCATTAAGCTTTCTGACCGGAAGTGGCAAAAAATCAATACGGATTCTATACATCGGTTTTTATAGATTATTAAGCAATGGATTTATACTATGAGGATATGGCCTTAAGAGACACGGGATATATTGTATTGAAAAAAATTCAACGGCTTTAAATAGGTGACCGTTTAGAAGTTTCGAAATTTTAACTCCAAATCTAGCTCAGTTTTTAAGGCTTTCGTTGCCCTTGAAGGATAAGAAATTTAAAATGACGGTCTTGTTTAAATGGAGAAGAGGTGACTTCGTTCTAAAGACTAATACTAGCAAGCACGTAAAAGTTTGCACGCTATTTTGAACAGGATGTAAGAAGGACATATTGATTCCTATTGATTTTTTGCCCATTTCCTGTCAAAGTGGCTTAAGACAGTTGGTGACTCGACGAATCTTACTTACGATGGACCATACCGGGGTGTTTGTCGGATAACCACGGGCTGAATTTTGCAAAATACGTGTCATGGGTGATCATGAATCCGTGCCAAGTGAATTGACTCAACGCTCGGTTTTGACGGTTAACTTTGCAAATTAATTTTTTGAATATGATTTTTTAAAATTTTTCCCATGCATTTTTAAATGGGATTTTGAAGGTGAGCAAAGGGCTTACCTCTTTTTCAAAAATCAGAATTTCATAAATTCGGTCAAAAATTGTTGGAAGTTTCACGTATAGAGTAAGTAACACTACATTTCAAGCTAAAATGAGCAATTTTGAAATCCTGGACTGTTGAAAATATGCAAAAAGCACAACATAATGTATATAGAAATCTTTGAATTTACTGCATAGAAAGAATTTACCGCAATGCCACTGGTTTTGAAAGTAAGTGTCGCTGTACCCCGATTTTTAAAAAAGAGGTAGGGGGGACCCTTTGCTCACTTTCAAAATCCCATTTAAAAATGCATGGAAAAAATTTAAAAAATCATGTTCAAAAAATTAATTTGCAAAGTTAACCGTCAAAACCGAGCGTTGAATCAATTCACTTGGCACGGATTCATGATCACCCATGACACGTATTTTGCAAAATTCAGCCGGTGGTTATCCGACAAACACCCCGGTATTGTCCATCGTTAGTTTAAAATAAGTGAATAGTTTTATGAGTATGAATCCTTGGAGCAGTCGTGTCACCCTATTATTGACTATATTTCATAATGCGGATGCCTAATAGAACCAGTTCACTTCAAATTAAAAATTCGAGACTGTCTAGCACCTACTTGGAGCAAGAAATAATTACTTCCTTAAAAGCCATATTTTTAGTTGGTTAGTTTGCTGGTACCTTGGCCTACTTTTCCGTAAATAGGCAATTTTAAAACTCTTTCGACATGTCTATAAAAAAGAAATAGTTTTTTACTGATTCGATTACTATAAGTTGCGGTAACTGAATTCTCCACTGGAACTGAAATTATGTCGTTAGCGTTTGTTTTAGTTCTACAAAATTTGCCTAATTCGTTTCAAAAATGAAAAGGCGTTTTAAAATAAGTTAGAATTAAAACTGATGGATTTGATGACATGGAAGTCACAAATAAATTGCGAAACTGTAAAAGGAACGTATGACTGTTGATTTATTTCTTCTGAAAATTGTTTTGTGGACTCTATTTGTTTGAGCTAGTCGTATACTGCTTATTCAAACAGTAAAAGTATGCCATGCAAACATTCAATTAGTAAGTATTAGAAAATACAATAATTTTGCCCTTACTGCGATAAAATTTATTTTTATTTATAACTTCATACCTTTTAAAGTTTTGGTTGAATTGTGAATGTTTGTTAGTGCGAATAAATAACAGTGGCATACCTAAATATTTTGGCTTTGCATGTGTAAAACAAACCATTTTGGCAAACACAAATATGTCATATCAAGGGCGTATTTTCTCACCGACTATGGCCCTTTTGCATAACCAAAATAGATAAAGAATAGCACTGTCTTTGTTACATAATTTGACTATCCAATTCTGAAAGCTCCTACCACCTATGAAACTACCAAACTGATGTTTTATTTCTAAGCAAAAAAACAATTGTGGCAAATAACAAAAGTAAACCATGCAAAAAGAAAATAACACGATTATTGTCAGCCAATCCAATCGCTTTAAAGTCAAGCTGATTTCTTTGTGTCAATAATTGCATATCCTGCCAAAAGTCTATGCGCTCTTTAAAACGATTGAAAATGTCTCCGATCCCACTTTGAAAAAACAGGTGACCCCGAAACAAAATTTCTGATGGCGAAATGGGAGAGTTATCGATATCAAAGGTTGTAATAAGGGAGCCATACTCCTTCTTGCTAGTGACCACTTTGTACTTAATTGCACCACCGAGCTTCTCCTTTTCTTTTTGGACATGTTTCCCAAGTTTTACCTTGATTTTCGAAAATCGTTCAAATTGATCAGCATACGCTACGTTGGTGCAATTTTTTATTCGATTGATGAAATAGTCCTCCGATGAAATGTCGTTCATCACAAATTGGTAAGAAGCTTCGTGGAGTTCATATTTCGCAAATTTCCCTAATTCTCCAGCCAATTCGAGTTCGCTTTTTTTTGGGTTCTTTAGAAAAAGCAAAGTTCCAAATCCAGTTTCCTGCAATCGCTCAGCTTTTCTCATGAAGTCCTTCACTTCTTGATATATGATTTCTCGACGACTCGTCCAAGCATTTTCGCTGAGATGATAGTATCAGAAATTTTTAATCAAATTTGGAACTGGTGCTATAACAAAATGTGATGCACTTATTTGCGTTTAAAATTGAAAATACCAGGTCGCTTTGGTCATTTAAACGTTTAAATCCAAGAAAATTAAAAAAATAGACAAAACTGGTAATGGCGTACGAACGAATGATTGAGACAGAATCCGTCGTTTAGATCTTCATTCAATGATTTTAACTTGTTGCAAAAAAGTTGACAAATATACGCAATTAAATCTCATGGAAGTTCAGAGAATACATAAATGATGTAGGAGCATTAGATCGTGCCTTTGCGCTTGTTTTACAAATGTGATCTTACTGCTGGTGCGTGTTGGATACAAAATTATGCTATTTTTGGTACATAATTTGCCTAGCAAATTACCTACTTTCTCAATTAAGAAACGCAAGCTATTTCTAATTTCCAAGAGGAATATAATTAAAGCAAGCAGCAAAAGCAAACCATGCAAAAGGAAAACAACACGAACATTGTCGCCCAATCCAATCGCTTTAAAGTCAAGCTGCCTTTTTTCTGTCAATATTTGCATATCCTGCCAAAAGTCGA
>JAHZMX010004665.1:0-20931 GCA_027743895.1 Seira musarum
TCTATCGGTCAGTTGTAATCCAATTTTCCTGTTGCGTCAAAAAAAAAAAACCAAGCATTCGCTACACTACTATAAATTTAAACTCTTGATAACTTTTACTAAAAAAAGGTTTTACAATTGTAAAAATTTATTTTGTACGGGCGTAAGAAGCTGATCAGTTAAGTTTTACATAATTCTAACGCATTTTTCGCTATTTTCGTGAAGAAGTCGACAAAAGCAATTGATTACCACTATGGAATCGCGAAAGGTTTCTGAGAGTAAGAATGTCTAACAATATACCATACCATGAATTGCTTTTTATTTAAATACTCCAGCCAGCGTAATAACCTCGGATGAGAGTGCTGGTGAAGCTTACTAAAATAAAATAATAAAAAAATAAAATACGTGTTTTGAAGTTTTAAGTTTTACCTGTTAGATATAGTTCATCACTGCCTCAAATAGCTTCTATATGTGTTCTTAGAACGTTTTGGGATTCCGCGAATTTGGATGACCATTACAAAATCTTCAGCCTTTCCGGACTTTCCAGCAAACTGGGAATCATTAGTAAGGCAACTCTTTCCGCATCCCCAATCTGCGACTTTTATTGCAGAAAAACGACCAAAACTCAACAATGAAACAACGAATATAAGAAACCTTGCTTCGGATATTCTTCAATCGTGGTTGTCTTTAAGAGCAAAAGATGCAACGATTGATGCTTTATGCATTGCTTTAGAGGATAGTGACCTCGGCGACATTTCAGGTACATGATAAACTGGGTGAAACAAATACATGTTAAGTAATAGGTAATTAGGTGAGAACAACTTTCAATGGTTATTCATAAAATAAAATACAACCTCTTTCATTTTTAGATGATCTCCAGAAAGAATTCAAAATTACCGTGATCAGACCTACGGAACTAAGTGAGCAAGCTTCAGAAAACGCGTTAGATAATTCTGCGTCTCAACATGAACTAGACAAAGACAAGAAGAAACCAACTGCGTAACTAAGATTTACTAAGATTGGGGTTCTTCAGTAAAAAGCCATAATGTGCACGATTTTCCTTTTGTTTTTTGTAGATCAGTAACCCCACAAGTTCGACCGAAGCCCCAACAACCTATTCCATTGGAAAATTCGAATGACGAAGACGGCAACCAGACTAGAGTAGAAAGACAATCAAGTTATAGCTATATTAGTTAAATAAGATATTGTAGTTGTCTTTATTTCTGTGTTACTACATTTCAGGCTAAATAGTACGACTTATATTATCCTTGGCCAGATTGCTATATGTCTTTACTTTTAATATCTTTATGTACTTTATGTTAGTGTAATTTGTTTCAGTGTAGTAAATAATGGATAAATATTCCTAACTTTAATAATTTTAATTCGTCTTATTGATTTGAATTTGAATGTCCCATTTTTAAGTTTATTTCGGAGATGAAACTTGCACACAAATAATAAAATAAGTGGCCGTGATGCTCACAATGTTAGCTATGAGTGTATATGTGAGTGGAATGATGCCATTTGCCTTTAAGGAAACTGCATTAAAGTCAACGTCATTGTCGATTAGTAGAATTTCATCCAGGGAAAAATGGTTCCGGTTTTTCTCCACCAATAACCAAATTCTGAGACACTGCATTTTATATGAAGCATCAGCAGCTAAAATAATAATTGCTCCAGTGTCGACAAAAGCAATGAGAAGGCGAAGAACAGCACTCCAGTCCAACTTATTTTCTCCCTTGTCTGGAGCAACAGCTTCGTCCAAAGCAGTGGAGTAATATAAAATTGTTTCAAACACAAAGAAGGTTATGAAGGAGCCAATTGCTGAGTTCAACGTGTTTGAGAGTCCCTTGAGCCATTGCAAGTGTTTGAAAATAACTGTGGCCTTGCGAGTGAAATATCTCTGACTGCGTACAGGCTGGTTGAGCTCAAGTTTTACTAATGAAAATAATTCGTCGAATTTGTCGACCGAATCCCTTGCAACAAACTCGTTAAAGGACTTTGTGGCACTCCAAAGAGTGAGAGCTGTACCAAGAAGTAAGAGGTCGCAGTACCACGCAATCATTCTTCTTTGAAAAAACACTATTGCCATCACAACGCCAAACATCTTTTCATACACGTTCGGTTCATCCGCGTATTCTTTTAGTGAGAAAAACAAGTTGAACCTTCCGGAATTGACTAGATTAAACCACGTCCAGTTGTCCACATCAGGATCCTCTGATAATTTCAATCCCCTCCCCACAACAACATCCACCAAAGCTATACTCGTGAAGAGAGTCCAAATTAAAAGAAAAAATAGCTTGCTGGTCAGAAACCGGGTGACACCGGATATCCTCGCAATTGGGAAGTTGTCATGCTCAATGATAAAATTCAAGATTTTGATGAAGTCTTCTGAATTGAAGAGAAATCTTTTTAATACGATGCACTTATAAAAGCTGCTGACTATTTTAAACGCGATTTGAAAATGAGTGCTAGGATTATGAAGCGAAATGCTTAAAACTGACAGTCGTACTTCACGAAGGAACCAGAAATAGTCGAGTAATGTGATTACGGCAAATATGAGCTTATGAAGCCTGTATGATTTCAAAATAAATTTGGGAGTTTTGTCAGAAGAGTTGGAAAGAGTAATTCGAAATGGGGCGATTAAGAAAAGGAAGCATATATCGAAATATAGTTTGATAAAATTTGTGAGACGAAAACGAAATGAATGACGATGGTTCACAGTAGACAATTTGGTTGGCTCGGACTCCATTTTCGGACTGATAACAATTTGAACTTTGCATTAAAGCAAAATATGAATTGCATGATTTTTTAAAGACAGTAATTCTCTCATCAAACAAACTAATCATAATCATTTAAAATTTAAGGCAGGAAAATTTGAATTGAAGTTAATTTATTTCAAATAAATTAGGCAAACAAAATAAATTACTTTAAATTAGCGTATGTGCGACAATGAAATACAATAAATAAAATATTGGGATACAAGAGAAAAGGAAGGGACCGGACGAGAAAACAACTGAATTATCCTTACGTAGTCTATTGCATAGCCTGAAGTATTAAAATTATATCCTTGGATATAGTTCTCACCACCATTTCCAATACATTCATCTCCCAACCGTTCCTATCCCACCCACCGTAGTTGGACAAGATTTCACGAGAAAAGTCAAGTACAATTTTCTCGGCAAAGTGGAGGGCGTTGATAAAGTGATTTGTAAATGAGGATTTGAAGGGCGAGTGCAGGGCAACTTGGTTTGAGGTTTTCTCATTACTCTGTCGGGTTACTTTACAGTTTCCATCCTTATCCTTCCCCCCTGCGCAGCGTTGCGGTTCCTGGAATGAAATCAAATCCGTTTTATTTCTCCATGGATTCTGTTAATAAATGAAATAATTCTTCACTGACCTTAGAGGTTTTCTGATTTGCAAGTTTTGCTTTATCGGACACTCTCTTGGCTTCAGCATATGAGAGGTGAAGAAGAACAATCACTAACACAACTACAAAAATTGTAAACTTCTTGGGGCAGCGTGAGATACTCATTTTTATGTTATAATGTTATAATGTTCTTATAATGTTCTCTGTTCAAAAGTTGGAATGAAAATGCGTAGGTGATGCTGTGGAGACAATGAACTAAACCATTCCCGTTTTAAAGGATTTTTAATGTCCAGTGGGGAGGACTGGGACGTCATTGTTATTGTTTTGTGTTTTCACGCTTCAGAAAATTTTAGCCGAGACTGAGGCTGGCATTGAACTGAAATCAGAGCATTATGACTTTCGCTTTCGTTTCTCTTTTCTTGATATCACCCTTCCACAAAATCAGAAACAAAAAGGGTTTCGGCTGGAAGGGATCCTGCATCTCATTAATGCAGGTGCCTCTTCTACGTGAAGGGTTGTATTCTGATCTTTAGATTTAGGTCAGAGTACAATGATGGACACGTGTGCGTTCATTTGTGTTTGTATTATTACATTAAATGTGAGGGTTCAAACCAATGAATGTAACGCTACTGTGAAAGTCGAAAAATTGCTATTATTATATAAAACAGGTGCAATTCATAAAGGTGACGTTTTTACAATGCTCCGCTTCTCAGTAAAATAAATGAAGACTGAAGCCTGTACACTACAAGAATCCAGAAAATTGAGATGAAAGTGGAGATTATTACGTAGAAGGACATTACAAATTGAATAATGCTCTATATGTAAATAAAAAATTTTCTCTTTTTGGTTTACATCTCATTAAACGATGCAAATAATTTCTGAAAAATAGTCAACATAACTAAAAAAATCAGTATTTTTCATTATATACACAGTCTGAACATTAAAATAAATAAACATTTTTTTTCAGTTTTGTTTTGAAAATAGTGGAATTTGTGATTTTGCAAAAAAAAATAACATCTCTTGCGATTTGCTTTGTTCAAAACCCCAATGACAGTATCAAATCAAACGCATATTATGTAAGGTTTTCTATAGAATGACCTTCCGGTGGATGAGCTAAGAATTTTACACAACTTCACTACAGTCATAGTCATATGCATACAGTTCATTTCCCTATTTCCATTTAGAATCCACAAATGTTTACCTGCTTTATACTGACAGCCCTGGGTTTTTTATATAGCTGGTGATAGCTCAATCTAAAAATCTCTTCCAAATATTTAAAATTATGCAATTGTTATAGAGTAACAAGAAATGAAAAATAAACAGTAAATACTTTCTAAGAGACTATGAAACTCGAAAATAGTAGTATTACAATATTTCTCCAGGTTCAGGTACGTAACTATGGCTTTTAACTTAACAACTTTATAGTCTTTTAATTTAATTACGTACGCATGTTTTCTACAATCGATCACTGTCAGTTGGTAATATGAATAGGCTAGTGTATTATTGTGTTAAAATTGAAACTATTCATGTTTAAAGTAACCAAATTTACTGCTAAAATCATTCATTTTACGTACACACCTAAATAAAGACTGTGCATGACAAAAATCATGAATCTCTGAATTAATACACCACAAACTGTGCGTGAAAGGAAATGCGGTTTTGATTTTTTTGTCTCTTTGTAAACATTAAATATTTTGAAATATATCATATGCAGAGGCATATCAAGCCTGATTGTGACATTTTTATGCCATTTGCCTTCAGACAAACTCGGAACAACTCGAATGAGAAGGAAAAGTCCGTTGTTCAGCCATTTAATTCATTTCAAAAAGACATGTTCACAAATACAAGTAAGGTTGTAGTTCGATGTCGCACCTTCCCTCTTATATATATTTATAAAGCAAAATTATGTTTGATAACTACAATCTACCGCCTTCTTAGTAATTTCTCGTTTGAGTACATATGAATACCTATGAAATGAGTCAACACATCAAACCAAGAAGACAATGCTATTTTGGGCTTCATGTTTGCAGTGTTGGATGACATTAATTTATCGATTTATACTTTGTACTGGCTCAAAAAAGGTACTTCATTTCAATGTAGAGAGAGATTGACGGCCCTTATTGTCTATAAAAATAATGAATGTTTGAAATGACGAAATGAGCTTGCATATTGATTAAATCATTCATAAGTAGGAAAAAAACTCTCACGTTTGACAATAGTTAAGCAATCAAAACATTAAATCATTGATTCAAGCCTTCAGTAAAATACGAAGTTTAAAAATGATATTACCAGCTTCAAAAGCTTTCAGTCACTGAATCAGACAAGTCAAGCAAGGATCTCTTGATTTTAAAAATTTGTTATATGCAGGGCTGTGATAGAATTAGGTTTTTGTATTCATACCGGCTTACGATTATTGCAATCGTAATACTTCTCTTCTTACAAACTACTCAAAATGCAATTCAGGGTAGAAAAATACCACGATTCTTTACTAAACAGATCACTAAAGGCGTCACGGGCGCTACCAAATGGATAAAACGTATTGTGAACGACCAAGATAAAGTCCAAAATAGTAATTTATTTGGAAATTTAAAATATGCATGGGTTGATACAAGTGTCGGAAGACTGAAAGGTTTTAAGGGAAAATCCAGACTCGGCAAAACTTTCATGGAGTTCCGTGGGATACCGTATGCAATTCCGCCTGTTGGAGACTTACGATTTGAAGTATTACTAGACGTAACTTTGAGACATATTTATTATCGGTTTAAAACACAAATCGATTTTATTGTTTCTTTATCCAGCCTCCAATTCCTCACCCCGGATGGAACGGAGAACGTTCTGCTACTGATTTTGGGCCGGAATGTTTGCAAGTGGATTTGGTTAGTAGTATCGTGGTTGGAGATGAAAATTGCCTCTACCTTAATGTGTACACAAGACGGGTGAGAATGAGAAATCCAAAATTGATTTCATGTACATAGGTAAAATATGCTCTGTTTATAATTATAGTATTATTATGTTCTATAATTTCATCAGGCTTATCTGTGGAATGAAAAGCCGCAGTCAACCCGACCCGTCATTGTTTTTATTCATGGAGGCCTTTTTATGACTGGAAGTTCAAATATTTACTTGCCTAAGTACTTTATGGACGAAGATATTGTGTTAATTACAATAAATTACAGAGTAACCTCGTTCGGTACGAAAACAAATTGTCGTTATTTATAGTTAGTAAGCAAGTGAATTACTAATTTTCTCATTACTTTGAACAGGATTTCTCAACACAATGGATGGATTGATTAATGGAAACATGGGCCTTAAAGGTATTATTACCGATTTTTGCCAACACCAATTTGCCAACCATTTGCCGACAAGAAAATTATCAAATTGTACTCATTGTAGCCGCATGTGGTTTCAATTAGCTTAGCTTGCAAAACTTGATTGATGATGATGAAACTCGATTAAATACTTCCTATGTCGTGTTAGCCAATAAGTTTGATCAGCATTAATCAAGATCAAGATAGGGAGCACCACTCTCATATGAGTATCGCACAGTGAGGAGGTGCACGCTAAGACAATAAATAGGTGCACAATGACTTCCTTAACTAAAATAATAATATGCAATTATTGCAAATTACTACATGCAATAAAAGTTTGCATAAAAACTAAAACATGCAAAGCAAGTTTTAGTTCACAAGAGTCAAACATGCTGGCTATTATATTATCTTGGCCGCCGCCGGATCGGCAAATAGACGTAGGCAAATATCCAGTTTTTGTCTTTAAGATCAAGTTCTGGCTCTTCAATGGGTTCAAACCAATGTGAAATTCTTCAACGGTGACCCTCGTCGAGTAACAATTATGGGACAAAGTGCGGGCGCTGTCAGCGTGCATCTACACACAATGAGTCCGATGTCAAAAGGGCTGTTCGTTGCTGCTATATCACAAAGCGGAACTGCCTTTAGTGCGTGGGCTCAAGTCGACCAACCCGCGTATCAAGCACTAGAATTCGCCGCAGACCTGGGATGTCCCACCGATGATTCACAAAAAATGGTTTTTTGTCTGAAGTCATTACCCGCGAAGACAATCGCAGAATCTCATATTGGATTCACCGTAAAAAAAAATATACAATAGAGCTGCTTGTAGGATCATTTTAAAACATAAAACTTGGTTTAATATGTAGTTCAAAGCGGCGAAAGGGAAACGCTCAATGTTTGGTCCAACAGTGGAAACCAATCATCCTGGTCCAAAATTTTTACCATATCATCCGATAACGCTTTTTAAAAATAATTGGGTCCAAGACGTACCTTGGCTCTGTGGCGTTAACAACGGCGATGGACTGGTATATTTATTACGTATGTTACTAAATTGGTTTTATTATGCCATAATGTTTGGTTACATTTGCATAATTTCCTAATTTCATTTTGCCCAGCAATTTTACGAAACGAGACTATAAGGCGATTTGTCAACAAGAATTGGTACACTACTGTCCCCATGTTTCTTGGTTATCAACATCTTCCAAATGCTGTAGAAGTGTCTACGATAATAAAAAGGGATTTATTAAAAAACCAGCCGATTAGTCATTCAAATGTTAAACAAGTCGCAAGAATCATTTCGGATAGAGCCTTCTTTTTGGACAGCCACGATGCAGCAATATTACAGTCTCGCGTTGCCCCAGTTTACTCGTACTATTATACTTATAACGGCTTGTTATCTTTGGGGAACTTACTCTTTAGACCGACAAACCTGCCTGTTCCAAAAAATGTCAACAACTTGCTAGGAACTGGAATCAATTGGTTCAAAACAAATATGCTGGAAATATATCGAGAAAGTGATGTTGGCGTGTCTCACGGGTATGAAAGGCTTTTATTGATGCCTTATATTTTTCATTCATTAATGTAACATTTGTTAGAAACTTTTTGAAACTTTTAGGGACGAACTGGTCCACTTCTTTAACATTCCATTCATTCGAAAAGAAATTGATTGGCATGACCGTGATTACGCTTTCTCCAGAAAGGTTATTAAACTATGGGTCTCTTTCGCCGAACTTGGGTAAATAATTCTTTTATTTTATCAATTTAATTCTGCATATTTGGATTTGCTTAGACTTGATAGATAATTTGACAATTTATCCTAGTTATCCAGATACAAGGGTGGCAGGAGAGAATGTTATTTGGGAAACGGTTAGACAAACAAATCCAAATTTATTAGACATTCCAATAAAGCGACTGAAACTCGATAAAACATTTTCTTTGTGGTACGAAGATGTTGACTTCAGTAATGGAATTAACTTTTGGAAATATTATAATATATCATATATCAATCAAGTTTATTCTCATCCATCTGGTTCGTGAATTTTGATTTAAAAAAGTAACAATGCAGACACTTTGTTTTTTGGATAGCGGGCGGATTTTTATTTTTACATTTGCTTATTTCTAAACTGAAAAACTATTCAAATTAAAATTTAAACTATAAAAACTATTAAACCATAAAATTTAAATTAATTTAGTGAATATTCCAAAAATTAGAAATAAGATAAAATTCCTTCAGAATCATGATCAAGACATACAAACCCGTCGAAGACAAAAATAAATCCAGTTTGGCAGCCACATTTCCCCGTGAGACACCCAGCCCCTCCAACAATGGAACACAGAGCCCAGAGTGCATCAATTACATCAATACCCTCGCAACAAAGGAGACGACAACAGTCTGGAAATGGAGACATGAAATTGCAGGAAAGGAAATGGGGAGCAAGGTTGGCTGTTGCGTGACTTTGATAAATATTTTTCACATAACATCTTGATTGATATTATTGGCAATTCAACTGATGATTGATTTGTGTTATCGTTATCACTTGCCCTTGCTTCACACCAATCCGAGATTTAAATGCTTCTGTGTTAGCAATGACGACAACTGCTTTTTTCTGAATGGGGTAGAATGGAGACATGAAATTGCAGGAAAGGAAATGGGGAGCAAGGTTGGCTGTTGCGTGACTTTGATAAATATTTTTCACATAACATCTTGATTAATATTATTGGCAATTCAACTGATGATTGATTTGTGTTATCGTTATCACTTGCCCTTGCTTCACACCAATCCGAGATTTAAATGTTTCTGTGTTAGCAATGACGACAACTGCTTTTTTCTGAATGGGGTAGATTTGATTGAGGTTTTTAGCGCACTAACGTAGGAATTCTTAGAATTAAAACTTGGGGTTCGGTGGGGAAATCGTGAAAAGGTTGGTGTTCAATAAAATGCATTTTGTTTTTCCTAAGTTTTTATCAATTCTTTTAATCTCGTTACTAAATTTCACTGAATCGACTAACGCGAAGCAATATACGGGAAGAGAAGAATTAATCTATTGGCTAAGATTTATTAAACACTCATTTTTAGTTTCCGTTAACGCCATCCCCTCTAGATTCGGAAAAAGTCGCACGTTGCACGAACAAATTCGTGCTATACACACAATAACGCAATCCTAACTTATCTGGTCGGAATTGGTACAAGTAGTTTTTTACAATTTCGAAACATGCTGTTCATTCAATGGAGTATTTAGTACTATTATGTCCTGGAAATAACTCAAAAAATCAAGAAAGTTAGTGTGTTACAAGTATGACTTGATTTGTGAGAGCTTAAGATAACTTAAAGGATCGTTTTTCGGTTATGTAAATGAATGATTTGTACAAGATGACTACATTTAGCTTTGAACGAGATTAATTATTATATATTTTTATATGACGCAATTATATATTTTTTCCATTGTCTTTCACAAATGCCTTGGCTTTTAAGTCATCATAACCATTAGTTTTTCGAAGGATGTACGCTAAAACAAACTTTGATAATATTACACAAGTTATCAGTAGCGTTGGTCCATTCCATTCCATATCTATTACGGAATCCATTACGTCATCGAAGTCAACCGATCCACTGAGATATCCTAACCAAACTATGGCTTCGGTGCAAACATACGCAGCAAACGTGATTGATCGTAGAGCGAATATTTCCACAAATGACATTGTGCAAATTGTCAGAAGAGCAAGAATGTTCAGTAATGCTGTATTAATGAAAGTAAGAAAATAATTGCCTGAAAATTTCATCTCTTAATCATAAACGTAACTCAACCTTGACTTTTTGATGGGCCAAAAAATGGTAGTCCTTGAAAGCGATCTTCGTCAAACAAAACACTACTATTTTCTGCTATCAGAAGCATGGAAGCAAAAAATGGGACGACAAACACAAAAATCTATTTTAAAAAATATTCATTGACTATTAAGTTGCTTTTTGAAAGTTTAAATGCCCAAAAATATCTTACTTGAATGAGAACGAAGAGTAGAATCGGCGTTTCCTCCACATTTAAGAACTTAACATCAGCACACAATCGCTTTCGTCTCAATTGACTTTCAATATCTAAGTCGAAATTAACTATGGAAATATTAGTTTGATTTTTGGGAAACATATTTACCTACTTAGGTACGGGAAAAAATTAAAAAAATACTAATATTTTTTGGTTATCTAGGCAACGTAGTTTAGTTATGAAGCGTTCGTGAGTTTTTTAAGTTTCTTATGGGACATTTAGGTACATAACAACATTGGTTACGAGAAATACAATGGGCCATTAACCATAAACATCAAATTCAGCGAAATAGCATCATTCCATTCAATTTTCTTCAAAGAGGTAAGTATGAGGCATGAGGACTTGCTTGGCCTTCTGTGTTTTTAGGTTTCTTTTGAATCGAGAGTGACAATTCTTATATGTGACATCAGCTAATACGTTGCTTCAGTAATCAAACGAAAATGAGTTGAAGACGCTTGCAATCGCATTTTATTAAGAAACCCTCGACCCAATTTGCTTTTACTGAAAACTGTTGCGTCTTTTAATTTTTGATATTATACCAAAGCTAATTGAAATTTTACTACATATAAATCAGGAAATCGAAAGGAAATGCTAGTTCGATCTTAAAAGTGATATGCCAAGGAAATATTTGGGGATAACGTATATAATGATACGTATTTAGAACTTCATATTGCCAGTTACAACTGAGGGGTGTACTGGTGTACACATCATAATGCTTCTGTCCCGTCGTAAATGCCTTCCATTTTCATGCTATTTACAGCTACCTAGATGGCAAGGTCAGTGAAACTTCCCCTTACAATTTCGAAAGAAGTAACAGCACAGCAAAAAGGAAATCATATAAAAAAAAATGTGTGGCTCCTGGCTCATCCTTTGTGATTTTCCAATGAAATACTTATTATCCTTTGATAAATTTGGATCGACCCAAAAAGCCAGTTGTCACCTCCTGTGGTGAAAATTATTAGTAGTTGATATTTTTGTCAACTCCAAATTTCAATACACCGTAAAGGCAGTCACCAACCTGTTAGGTGTATACATCATACAAAATCAGATATTATATTCTTCATCACTATGGCTTTTCAATATAAACCCACTTAGTTTTCCATGACATGACACTCTTGACGTTGAGCGAATCGCAGAAAAATCCCGATTTAAACGTCTGCTCTTGCCTTCCTGTCGTACTTAGAGTTATGATAAAACAAATACTTTTCAGAAATTAGAACACATACCTTCATATAATTAAATTTTGATAAGAGACTGAATTGAGGGTTCGTCTATTTCTAATTAATTAATAGCTTTTGAATTCTGCGTATTTGTGAGTTTCTGAGTGACATTGTTGGCAGTGATACTTGAAAATATACTACAAAGGTTTACGTTAGACTTGGCACTCTTGGCAGTAAACCTAGACATTTGAAAAATATATTTTCAAAACTTGTCATTTTTCAACAAAATCAAAATATTATCGAACTAAGAGTACAGCCAACTGTCAGCTTGTGTCAGGCACGAGTTTGACGATAATACTTAAGTAACTAACAAATATACCAACACCTTTGTGTTTGTTGCAAAATTCGCTAATCTCGAATTGGATCAGTTTTGTTCTAACTGTTTTGTCAAAGCCAAAGCTCTAGATTTTTTAAAATTTCGAAAATGCTGCCCGAGTATTTTAAAATATTCTTAAAAATGTACAACCTTGCATTTAGAATGGGTTGCCTGAGCTTCTGGTGGGATTCAAAACCATGGAAAATGCGACGTTTCAAAGGGCGCAAATCAAAGTGGAAAGTTACCACCTTGAATTGCATTCACTCTGCTACGACTTTAATTGTAATTTACCAAACAGTCGTTCACTTTCACGTGTTAAAAAGAGAGAAACAAAATCTTGTCTTTGCATTCTCCAATGGATTCCTAGCTTTCATTCACATTTCAGCCACAGCTTTTTTGCTAGTCGCAGGAAGGAAATCTTTTGACATTGTAGTTTTTATAAATGGAACTCTTCAATTTGTTTGCTCGCATTATAAGCGCGACCGAGGCAGACGTCAATTTAGTACGATTGAAAAGTTTAATTTGCTCATGGTTCATCTGACGTATTACTTTGCTGGTTACACATTGGGTCTGATTTTGATTGTGTGCCTGCATTGGTTTTATCCGTGTCGGCCTGGGATTGCGATGTATTGGGTCCTTGACGAGTGTCAAGGAGGCAACTTGAATTGGATGTCATACTTCATCAAGATATTTATATTTCTTTGGAATTGTTGGGCAATGGAATTTGGCGCCCGAAATGGGATTTTTATCATTTGTTGCGTACAAATACTTTGCACATTATCTTTAAAAGGATTCCTTCAAACGTAAATTTTTAATTCAAGCAATTATAACTAATGCAGAAATTTTGAATTCAATTAAATATTTTTAATTTAACTATAGGTTCTACCGTCTTGCAACTCTTTCTTCTTGCACATTTCATAGGGCAGCCTTGATCTATAGAGAAATTCAGGTCTTGAATACCATGGCGAATGAAGTTCAACAAAAGTTTTTTCTCACGTATTTGCTGGCATGTGCCATTATTCTCCAATCACTGACATTAACATTGGTCTCACAATTACCTTGGACGACGGAAAATTTCATTTCCTTGATCATAATGTCGACTTTCCTCTTTGATGCTCTTTTGGTTGAGGTGGTAAATTTAGGAGGATTCGCTGGAATTTACACGTATTCAAAGAGTGTTCTAAGAATGCTAAAAAGTCATTCCGCTTGGGATGCAGGCCATCAACATGGTTACAAAAGTTCCAATTCAGTGACCAGAAACAGCAAACTTGAACGAATTGAAAATGTTTGGAAACGAAAAATGCTTGCTTCTTGCCCGCCCATCAAGATTCGTTTTGGATCTCTTAATTTCATCGGTAGACTGACTCCCTTAAACTGTCTGAATTTTGCGTTCAAGGTCTCCATTAAGCTACAACTTCTTCGCTAGATAAACTACGAATTATAAATGTCAAAATATACCTAGTTATAAATTTTATATCAGAACGGTTTTGGGACAATAAATTATTAACGAATATTGATTGGCAATTGGCAGTTGCTTGAACACAAAACAAAGTCTTTGTAAACAAGACTTATCAAGATGTCGTTTCGCATAATTTCATTACGTTAGTTCTTACACTCTTGCACTATCAGTGCCCTGATCGTTTAAATTTAGCCGAATAAAATCGTTAAATTGCTTGAATTGACCCTGGGTCCACAAATAGTGCTAAAAATTAACAGGTACTCTAGTGTTGTTTAATTTTTTGGTGTTATTTAAAGGTTACGAATGATTTAGAAAGGTACACTAAAAACTTCACATGACGCCTGCCGCACATTAGATTAACCGTTTTAGGCAGTCTTTCTTAACACATTTATTACCCTTAAACTACATTTGTTGACGTTATCTATCATAAATTGAGTTAGACCTAATTATTCAAAGACAGATTCCGTGAACTTCAAATGCGTTGTTAAGTTCATTTACTGATCCCAACTAGACTTTTTGCGATGTTGCATGACATTTACTAAATCTGCGTTCCTATTTCTCGTAACGGCGATCGAGTAAGTTATTTTTCGTTTGACCCTGGTGATACCATTGAGTGACTGACCTGATACTGACTGTCCAAGATGAAGTACACGACGTGGGGTATTATGAGACCGAGTACCCCTGCACTGAAAATTAACTTTCTCAATTTAGGTTTTTCCTACTTCCACAATGAACAATGAGTCAAGTCTCCGCTTTTTTATTGTGAAAGAAGACCTGCCGATGGCGAATCAGCTTTTGAAGACGTCCTCCAATGCTAATTTCTTATTTTTATAAATGTCTTGATGCTTAAACCTGTGCAACATTTACATGATTTGTCAATTTCTAAAATGAATGCTAAATAAGGCACGATTTCTGTTCGGAAATCAGACCAACTTCAACTAACCATAAAACTTTTGATATCTTAATTTATTTATTATCGTATTCTCGTTCATTTTGCATTCACGTTGAAAAGGAAGTACATGAAAAAGGACGGGTTTAATCAGGACTAATCATAAGCTTGAAAAAATCAAACATTTTAACTTTATTTGTCGCTAAAACTTGATACGTGTTTGTACTTCTGAAGGTTCTCAAACATTTATTGGGTACAGTATTAATTAAGCAAGCGATGATTTGATTACTGAAATAATACTTCACACTTGTATTAAAATTAAAAATTAGTTATCGCATTACAAGCCCTATTTTTAGGTGTTTTTTTTTCTTACGAACTTCGTAGAAGCAACAACTGAACAGCCAGTCCTAGTGAAAAATTTAGGCAATTCAAAGGTGTAGATTTGTCAACAAAGTTGCCAGCACCAAAACGAACTTTTAAGTTTGGACATGATTTAAAGAATTTCCTTTCCCACTTGGAACCCATGTCTTTCCAAACCGTGGTAAATGATGTCCTCCTTTCAACTGTGAAACTAGAACCTTCAAACCTATCCCATTGTCTCCAGTTTCGATCTCTGAAAATCCTCTTGGACTCTCTGTAGATTTCCGTCATTCCACCCAACAAAACTATTATGACTGCTGCACAATCCACGGAAGCCATGGAGAAAATCGCAATCAAAGCCAAATTCTCTGATGATGAGTTATGGCTCATAAACTTGATTACGGTAGTGAAGGAAAAAGCAAAGAGAAGAATGGCATCCACCACAATCAGCGTGATCATTATTCCTTCTTGTATTTGATTGCTGAGCAGAGTTAAAACCTGTATGTGTCTATAAAGTAATCCGGTTCTATACGTTCCACCTGACTTATTGCAGTTATTTGTCGTTTCACGGTACACTTCCAGAGCATCATGAAGCATTTCCATGGCAATTATATGAAGAGCTGCGGCTACGAACACAGTTCCCTGAAACCCGAAAGACCAGAAATAATGATTGAATAGGAACACGACCAATTTCAAGGGAACACTGATGATGAGATTCATCGTGCTATTGCTGCATCCGGTTTGACACTCTGGTAGAATCCAATAGCCTATTAGGGATGCATTGCACGGACTACTGGCGCCATGAATGCCATATATAAAAATCCATGGCCACAGAAGACCTGTTAGGAGGATTCCATAGGCAAATAAAAAATTCAAGCTTTGCAAATACCTTTGTTGCGACCTTTGTCTGCGATATTTTGAAAAGAATTGGAGGAGACCGTTGATGTACAAAACAATTTCGGGCGATTTGTGGCGGCATGAATGCAAATGGATGTTGAACGTAGTGAACGCTATCACAGCTGTAAGATTCACAACCATCGCAAATATCCCAATGTCTTCCTTCACAATGAAGAATTGAACAAATTGGGGAAGAAACATTAGGAAAAAGCATGCCACAGAGAAGAGGTAGACTTTTGCAGTCAATTTTTGATTATCAACGAGAACAAATTTTTGTTCTGGTTTTGAATTAGTAGAATCCCATTGAAACGGTAAGTTATTCAAAAGACTTGTGAACTTTATGGTAAGCCTTAGGACGGAAACTCTATCGAAAAACGTCTCCATATCAAAGGCTGTCAGAAATAGTCTGGTCCAGCGAGGTCACGACTTCAATTTAGGCAGTTTTTATTTTTCCAGTCAATATCCAAGCATTTATACTTATCCTTGTCAATATTTACTTTAATATTATATTCTAATTAGATCAAGCCGGTCAGAAAGCGTGCCCTGGTATTATGCAAATGACACATCGAATTTTCCGGCAGCTTTAATTATATTATGCGGAGGTTTATGCAGTGGATAATTATAAACCCATTATGGCAAACAATGTTCAATCATTTCATCTATATTACGCCATATAATTTTGTGCAAAATAAGAGACCGATTTTGAGACAGGAACAAAACTTGCGAGACATGCCTGTATTTTATTTTGTTGCTTGATTTCTTCATATGTACCGATATCATCTTGATGATTTTGTTAGTTTTGTTATGTAAAAACGATTCTTAATATGTTTGTTCCAATAATTGATTTGTGTGCGTGCTTCAATTGGTAAATGTGTTTCGAAGGACCTAACCAATTCAATCAATGCCAAATTCTTTGTATGTAATTTGCATAAGTTACAGAACATCGAAAGTTTTTTTTTTTTTTTTGGAATGACAGTAAATTTTGCAAAATAAAATTTAATTATTGTTTCGGCTCCACCAAATAAAACTCTTCGTCGAATTCTCCGTCATAATTGCCACGACAGACTTGACGACATGGATGATCGTCGGGTACGGCATAAGTTTCAAGTCGAGTCACCTTGGCCCAGGTCATGAAGTAATTTTCAATGTCATTTGCGTCGACACACCTTGGAGGACCACCATATCTAGACTTGTCGTATCTAACAGACTGAAGCAGATAGCGGAAATCGTGTTTTTTCTTTGTTCCGACAGCAACAGAACGCTTCACGACATCCATGTAAGCAGGTCGAAAATTGTAGTCGAGAGCAATGAATGAGGCGCGATCCCAGACACAGTCAAATGGACCATACGTTTCTATGGGACACTTGAACAGATCACCGCAGTAAATTTTTAATTTCTCATCCGCAGTGTGATAAAGAGACCTATTGGGGTCGTAGGTAAGTTGTATCTCCTTATTTTCTTGGATAAATTCTTGGATCACGGAGTCAACAGCCTCCACACCAAATACTTCGAAGCCGAGATTGAGGAGGAATGGGATGTCCTTCGTCTTTCCACAAAGGGGAAGGAAGAACTTTAACTTTTTCTCCGTGTTTTGGGTTCTTTCCTCATTTCGCCGGGTAAGCAGAGAGAGGTACTTTAAAAGATGTGGGTGCACGTCATCAATATGCCATTCCAGACAACGAGCCTTGTATCGCTCTGCCCAGTACTCGATGCTTTGTTGAACCTGAACCTCGGGAATGTTTAGGGTGCAAACACCTGTATTCATAAATAATTAGATCAATTTGTTGCGGCACTATACATTTTCCCAATATTAGTACATAGGTATTAGGGAAATTACAAATTATCAAATTACCCCCATCTACTGAAGAATCCATAAGTACAAAATAGAGATGATTTCAGTCAATCCGAAAAGGATCTTCAAGAATGTAAGGAAGAGAAGAGGTTTATCTCCCACAAGAAGAGTATTAAAAGTGATGAGCAAAGTGTAAAAAGACGCTTTCAAGTAGTGAATAAAAAGTTCGACTTTTTCTTGTTTGTCCTCCAAGTCCAGTTCTACAAGTTCTACTAGTGTATATGAAATGTAGAAAGGTAGCATTTAGCAATATGAAGACAAATAGTAATTACGCTAAAACTTGGCTTAGTGATATAAAACTTATGTAATTTGATAAAAATACATGTCACATGTCCAGTTTTCCAATCACCAATAGAAATGTATTTAGTTGGCAGTTGGTTTTCCAGGACTTGAATACCTTTTTCCTGTTTTTTAAAACAGGTTTCAGTTTCAGGAGAGAATTGCCGGCTATCATTAGAGCCATGTTGATCTTGTGTTTAGTATCCTTGTTGGTCCGTCCGTTCCATTTCAGACGCTAACTTTTTAATTGTTTTCACGCATGTGTAATTGATTTTTTGTCCACAAGTAACTGACAACGATCGGATGTCAATAATAAGTAACCACTAACCAGTTGTGAGTTCTGTGTAGAACCTCATCGATGGATATAGTAATCAGTAATCACGAAAATATGTACACAATATGAGGATGACTGCCGGCTTTAGTGCTAGTGAAAACTTATTATTTTATTATTAAATTCTTCCAGACTATTAAAGAACAGTATTTAGGTATTAAACAAACTATGCAATCAATAAAATATCTACTCAAATAATCATGTTATGTATTCCAGTCAGGAATATCTTGGATGAGATGACAGGACTAACTTTTGTTTATTTGTTATTCTTCACTGCCTTCATCAAATTTTTAACCTTCAATAAATGCTTTCGTCAATCATTAACATAATTTTACCTGCTCGCAAAACATGAACATTCAAATATGTTTGGTCAACACTGGTGCTTTATATTGAATACTCGACTGCTAAACTCCAAAAATATAGTTCATTGACTTATTTGCTCCAACAATTTTTTTTCCAAAATTTTCGATACAAGGTTTAACTAAAGCTGCTCATAGATTACCCAGGAGGTCCGCAAATGCAAAAGCACGTAGTAACAATAACCATTTTATCTAATCGTAAGTCAGGACTGGATTTTACTTAGGAAAAGTTCTACTCATGTTCAATCTGTTAATTTCTCGGATTTTACGCTAAACATCTACAAATATATAGATATTCCATTTGATAAATAAGATAGAGAACGAACATCGAGATAAAGCCAAGAGAAAAGTAAGTATGCACCACAAAACAAATATGTCTAACTGAACTATGCATATGTAATTTAATATCGTAATGGAAATTATGTCGTTTCGTTATTTGATTGTATTCTCTTTGTTAAACCTAACATAACGTAAGGTATGAAACGTTAACGTTATAACGATAACGGTTTTAACGTTATGAAAGAAACGGTAACGCTGGAAAATATTTGATTGCCTAAATGATGAATTCTGCAGGACGCAAAATTATGTGGAACAAAAGCTTCAATCAGTGTCAACAATTATGATGTTGGAGCAATTTCCATATGATTCCATTCATGAGCTCATCACATTTTTGTATCCGCGTGTATTTAAGTATATCGTTGTATATAATTACTTTTTAAATTATTACTAAACATAATCTTACAAGAAGTGTTATTGGTTAAATTTGCAAGCAAAGTAAAAAGTGTTTTAACTCATCCATACCAAAATTTTGATAGTTATAATGGGCAAAAAATGTCGTTATTATTTATTATATAAACTTTCCAAGCGTGTGTCTTCGATCTATTACCATGGTCACACATGCACGTCTGAAATTTTCTGCAAACGGTCCCATTTCTCAGATCGGAGCTTTTGAACATATTGTAACATTTGCGGTTTCAGCTTCCTGTCGTGCTGGTTACTCTTTCCTTTGTACAATATTTGATTCTGGTATCGAAATATGACAAGTAACAAGCCCCAGAAATTGAATTCCGGCCATGTTTCTGTGACGAACTCTAAATACGCTTCCGAACAACCCCAAAGCATAAAATCGGAGATTCGTGTCTCTCCAGAAGTTCTTATGAGTATATCCACCGGATTGGAAACGTGTAGGTTAAAGGTTTCTTGTATGAGTTTCTCAGATACATTACCAAGTTCGAGGTTGTCCTCACAAATTTCAGACACCAGAAGATTTACTGATTTTGCAATTTCATTTCTTCCAGTGTAAATAAAACAGAAGTTAATTTTAAGCCGTCGGTTTTCTCTGGTAAGGATCATGGCTTCCTGCAGCGAATTCTTCAATGCTTGATTAGGGGTGTCTTTTAAATTTCCCACAACTTCAAAACATATTCCTTCCGCATTGCAACTTTTCCTAAGTTCAAAAATAAATTAATATTAATTAGAAAATCAAACTACATCTCCACCACTTTAAAGAAGTATTGTCTTACACGTTCGCATTTGTGATCCTCAAAATAAGTTCCATGAGCCCATCTACTTCTTCTTTCGCCCTTTTAAAATTTTCAGTGCTGAATACGTACACGGAGAGTTCCTTAATTTCGAGCTCCAATAGCATGCAAATAACATCTTCCAGCTTTTTAGAACTAATATTTAAAGCAATACATGCAGATAGGTTTTATTGTAGATGTTTTATTACACATTCGAAGTAATTATTTATTTTGAAATTTGCATACCCAGAAATATGTCCTTCGGTCACACTTCCCAATTTATTTTTCCTAGCGAATCTCCTATTTCCGTCGAGTATTATAGCGATATGTCTTGGCATTGGGCCCATCTTTATGATGGCAGTCCCAATTTTTTCAACCAAACTTAGTTTGTATTCTTGTGGTTCGTACATTTTTAATTTGAAACTTGCATTTGTGCAATTCAACCAGGCTGATCCGGCACTCCGCGACTGTAATTTTTCACGTCATGATCAACTCCTTAAATACTTTTGAAATTTTAAGTTTTTCACGCCTCAAATAAATAGGCAAGCACATCAATAAAATTTTGTTCATCCAATTAGACTGATTTCTTTTCCTGGCCAATTAAAACATAGTATTCATTCCGTTTGCTTGTGATTCCATCCAGCAACAATCACAGGTTCATAGGTACGTAAGATTAGGTTTAAGCAATTATATAGGTGGTAAGATACGATTCCCATGATTAGTGTAAATGTGCGCAAACAATTTTTACTGTATTATTAGAC